>JAQJVL010010345.1:0-12698 GCA_035578905.1 Stictocephala bisonia
AGCCCAACATTTCCTGACAAAAATGCTATGACATAATAATATTTTCCTCTATCCAACATCTACAGGAGTGATGTCTCTAGAAATTAAAGCCTTGCGACCAAACACGTCCTCCGGGTCGGATGATATTTCTCTTAAATTGCTCTGCAATGTAGCGGAAAACGTTTCCCTGCTTCTGTCACACATAGTTTATACTTCTTTTCAGTGTGGCCGATTTCCAACAGCACATAAAAATGCAATTATTAGACCACAACACAAGAAGGTTGTAAAAATTACTGGCCTATTTCTCTGATGTCAACTCTATCAAAAGTATTTGAACAGATCTTTCTTTTAAAGCCTCTTTCATTCATGACAGCTAATAATATATTATCTCCAAATCGATACGGTTTTACTAAAGATCAGTCTACAGTAGATGCAATATTTTCTTTTCTTTCTCAAATAATTCGTTCTATGGATTCTGTCTTTTTTCAGTTGGACTGTTTTTCAATTTAACCAAGGCCTTTGACATGATTGACCTTAGTATTGTGCTTCATAAGTTGCATTTCTTGGGTGTGAGAGGAGTTTCCCACACTTGGTTATCTAGCTCCGAGTGTGGGATAGAGAGAGTTAATAACGCTGAATAAGAAAAAGGAGGGCTGCTGCTCTACCGGAGCAGACGACAGGCAAAGGGACAGTAATGAAACAATCAGAGAGAACTGACTCACCCCAGAGGTTGTTCTCGAAAGGAGTACTTGTGACGCTTCAGAGAGTCCAGTCGAGTTGTTCTAGGAAGTTGACGAAAGGCTGCGGAAGCACGTACGTAACGAATATCCATAAGACCGACTGTGCATCACATAAGTGAAGGTCTTGGAGGTCTGGAAGTAAGTTGAAGAACACTAAAGAGCACTGAATTTAACGTTAAAATTAATTGAACAATTAGAAATAAAAAATTTTTAAAGAATTGAAAACAAATTTAGAAAACAGAACAATTTATTAAACAGTTAACGATTGAGTAACAAGGGTAAGAGAGACCCTTGACAGAACAGTTAGAAAGTGAGTTGTTGGACAAAGAGTTGGACTGTGAGTGAGGCTCATGGGGTCATGTGGACCGTACCCAAGGGGAGTCTATTTGGGATGACCAATGAGAGCTCGAGTTTGATATAGGGTGATGTGTATTCATAGGCTAGATAACTCCCTCTTTCCCTCTTGGTTAGAGTTAAAATGTCAATAAAATAAATATTTAAATTACATAATATATTACATATATTATGTAATTGCCGTTTTTGTCTAATATCATCTTCCCCTCGGTAACTAGAATAATACGGTAGGGTTCACGCGCATGGTGCACAGTAAATCTTGGTGTCAATGACGTCACACAGACGTATCAGCTGGTTCATCTGTTACACTGAATGTAGTAATAATCAGTAACTGCTTTTCCTAAATCACTGTATCCATTAACAACAAGCTTCATACCCGTTAATAACTATTACTAAGACAATACAAATACTTATAATAATACCATTATTACTAATATGGAAATTTGGCCAAAATAAATAAAAATATACCGTTTTCAGACAAAAGAACTGGTTATTTTTATTAAAAAAAAGCATAATAACTGTTGTAATAATTCAATAGTGAATATTTCTGTTATGCTCAATTTAAACAGCTGTTTCAATACTTGACACATGTTATTTATTTATACATTTCCAAATCCAAACCAAACAACAATCATTTTATTGGATTGATTGGACAAACCAATGGAACCATATTTTAATATTAACCAACTGTTAAACAACAATATCAATATGTAAGTAAATTGATAAGCAATACGGTGGCAATGTCAGCAGCTGAGAGCGATCATGCGTGATTATAATATATATTATTATTGAAAGTATTTGTATATCCTTAGTAATAGTTATTAACTGGTATTATGCTTGTTGTTAATGAAAACAGTGATTTAAGAAAATTAGTTACTGGTTATTACTACATTCAGTGTAACAGTTGAACCAGCTGATATGTCTGTGTGACGTCACTGACACCAAGATTTACTGTGCATCATGCGCGTGAACCCTACCGTATTATTTTAGTTGCCGTGATCTTCCCTATCTGTCCAATAGTCTCCTGATAACTCCCGGACGAGAAAATCTTCAGAACATGATCATTGATGTCAGCTGTTTTGGAATACATAATCTATTGGCTGTGTGCTATCGAGGTGTGCTATAATGTGCCTAGTCACGGATTTCTGATAGATCTCAAACAGTCACTTGCTTATTTCATGGATCCTTATTGTCATGTTATTGTAATGGGGGATTTCAACTAAAATTAAGAAATTTATAAAATTTTTGGAAAAAGTTTTGGGCAACCATGAATAAGAATCTGAATGTGATACAATAACGAATTTTTCAGTAATAAAAATGTAAAGTTGATGTAGTAGTGATTAGTAGGTCTACAATTTTTTGTAATTTTTTGTTCTAACTAGAAGACAATTTACTAAAACTTAAATTAAAATGTTAATGCATATGTTATGGCATGAAATTAAACGAGAAAACAATAGTGTGCCTGGATTTTTCATAGTCGTTTCTTGGTAAACAACCTTCAAACTTGGGTATACATAACTTGTGTGCCGACAGTAAGTACTAAAATTATCAGTTTTAATCTGTCTGCTTGGTTTTTTTTTTTTTTTTTTTTTTTGTTTTCTTAAGAACCGTTAAGTGATCATTATTTGTATAGATTTTAATTATGTTAGGGCAGGGCTGTCCAACTTAAAAAGGCTGGGGGCCGAAACTGTAAGGCAGGGTGGAGCCGGGGGCCACATCTTGAAGGGGAGGGTATCCGGGAGGAAACTCCCGGGATACAATTGCAGTTTTTTAACTTATGTTTTAGTTAAGGCCAATTCCAGTAAACTGAAAAAACACTTACATAAAATTAAAATATCTGTGTCATGTAATTCTACTAGTTTCAACAAATTTTTTAATATAAATTAAAATTAAAAAATTTTATAGTTCGAATAGAAAACTGAGTAAAGTATTTTTTGATGGTATTAGCTTTCTTAGATAACAAGGCAATAAAACACATTTAAGTTCTTACAGCTGATAAAAATGTAATTATTAAAATAATAAAACAAAGTGAATTGACATAAAATATGGTAAACATTAGACAAGAAATATTTTACAAATAAATTCAGTTCACTGTAATGGTTGAGGCTGTGCAGCTGCACCCACCAAAGACTGAATATCTACATCCAGTGCAGTAACATGTCAGTTAGGCTTGTTCTGTTTTAATTTTTGAAAAACTTCATGGTTGAAAAGACGCTTTCACATATGTAGGTGGTTCCGAACATCAATCATTTTGGACACCCACTGCCAGCTGAGCTTCAATCCTCGTGCATGCTTTTGGAAATATTATCGCGGGCCACATAAAATGGCCTGACGGGCTGCATGCGGCCCGCCAGTTGGAAATCCCTGTGTTAGGGGTTTTTAATACTTAAAACTAATTTTACAATATGTTTAAAATGTTTATAATGTTAATTCTTCAATATTTTAACTGTACATTACTTTGAAACATAAATTATAGACACTTTAATATAAAGTTATTAAAAATTCTTTACTTTTTATAAAGGTATAACAAATTTGTAGAATATAAAAACAAAACTAGCAATCCCTTGCTTGTCAAATCCATTCATAAATAAAAACACACACAGACACATATCTTATACTATAAAACGAGCAAGGAATTGTATGTATCTATTTACCTATTTCCAGTCATTTTATTTCAAAAACGGCTTTACCGATTTTCTTCGTACTTTGTCTATAAAAAGGTTTTCTACCTCAGGAATCCAATGGATTTGGTGACAATTTTGAGAAAACTCATTTTCTATGAGTTTTCACGATTCCAAAAGTACACAGTAAAAATATAGGAGACAGGCGGGTGGGTCAATACCACTGTTTAATGTTTACTATTTACTATTTCAACATGTGAGTTATGATTTTAATTTATTTTTTTAAATAACACATGTTTTTCTGAATCTGTTAAAATGTAAACAAACTAAATATTATTGTATTTTTCTTACCTATGTCTAATATACACAATTCAGTTATTCTCGAACTTTATTTCATTTTTATTATAATTTCAACGCACCGCAACGCATATTTATGGTCCTTGTAAATAGTTCATTGATAACTTCAGTTCAGTGTATTTTAACTTTTTCTTAGATGCCAGGCGGACGTCCTCCAAAACGACGTAAGTTTAATTTTAATAAAAATGAGCCACCAATACCGAATTTAAATGAATCCCAAGATACTGAAACATGCTATGAAGCTGAAATTGAAAATACAGATCTTGATTCAAACAATGAAACAAATTTTATGACTTGTATTAATACTTTGCAAACAACTTCTACAAATAATTCTGGAAATACCTTACAAACTTCTAGCAACTTTCTTAATTACGATTTGCCATCAACCTCGGGGGTAACATTTAATAATGTCGTCCAAACAACAATTTTTAATCAAGAAAGTAATGATACTCCTGCTACTGCTAGACCAATGCGTAAAGCGAAAGTTGCTTGCAGAGATAGATTGATAGGAGTTATTATGGATTTGAATGATTCACAGAGTCAAGAATCAGAAGAAAAAAGAATTCATCGGGAACGTAACAAAAAATTGAATGAAACAGCAGAAGAGCGTCAACATCGTTTGAGTGATGATCTTTCAAGAGTCACTCAACGAATCTCTCAAGAAACTTGTGTGCAAAGAAGTCAGCGGTTGAGTAATATGCGCGAAAGAGAAAATTAACGAAGAAATGAAGAAACTCCTGGAGAAAGGAGTCAACGTTTGGATATAATGTGTCACAGAATTAATCAACAAAGAAATGCGGAAACTCTTGAAGAAAGAAGTCAGCGATTAGATGATATGCGACAGAGAAACAGCCAACAAAGAAATGTGGAAACTCCTGAAGATAGAAGTCAGCGATTAAATGCAATGCGTCAGAGAAATAGTCAACAACGAAATGAAGAAACTCCTGATCAAAGAAGTCAGCGATTAGAAAATTTAAGAATGCGTGCAAATGAAATTCGAGCTGCTGAAACCCATGTTTGCAGGGAACAGCGTCTTGAAGAACAGTGACGTCGGAATGCTCGTCGCCAAAGACGTTTGTTAGCGAATTCGTTGAAGCCTACTTACAAGTTAGCTGTTCAAAGTGACGTTGCTTGTCACCGTTTAGGAGAATTTAATGTTGCGTACGTGCATTGTGGAGCGTTACATTTTCCTGAGGAACGCGTAGGCAATAGAAATAATAACTCATTTGGGGATTGCTGTTTGAAGGGTAAAATTGATATTCAACATGCTGATTTTCCAAATGAATTAGCAAGACTTTTTTTCGCATAGACATCCCTTATCTCCTGAATTTCATCAAAGAATTAAAAATCTAAACTCATCGTATGCAATGGCATCTTATTCGTGCGATGATGACCGTACAATAAATAACCGTGGAATATATACTTATATTGCCAACGGCCAGGTATATCATAAAATAAATGCAGCTGCACAGCCAACACAAACTCCAGAAGGTAATTTTGAAAAACCTCTTTATGGACAAATGTATTTTCTCGATTCAGAGGAAGCTGTAACGGAGCGAGGAAACCATCCTCTAAATGATGGTATTAGTGTGCCATTATTTGAATTATTAGAGGAAATCATTCATTCTGAAAATCCTTTTGCACGAGGTTATATGATGATGAGAGAAGTAGCAGAGCAAGCTGAACGAGAAGCGGCTTTCAACAGATACCAGTACCAAATGTTAGGCTTTTATTCACTTGCCCAGAAGGACTTGATCCAACAAGATACAATGTTCCTCAAAGCAATGAAGTATGTGCCGTCGTTACTTTGAACGCTGATCAAAGTTTTCCAGATAATCCACTTATTATTAGACAACGAGGAAAATCAGTGCAAATAATGAAAAATATTGATAAACACGCAGAACCCTTAACATACCCACTATTTTTTCCTAAAGGAACTTTTGGTTTTTCACCGGGTATGCTGCTGAGAGAAGGATATCCAAGTAGAGGTCACATAACTAGACTTGAACTTGCACGATATAGAATTGCTTTTCGACCTCATTTAACACAATGTATTTCATTGGACGAAACCATAAGGGGATATGATTTACGTAACCTTAAGTTTAATGCTTTGCATTTTGGTGGATGTTTGTTTCAACAGTATCTTGTAGATACCTACATTAGAATAGAATATGATAGAATTCAATGGATAAAGTTGAATCAAAAGAAAATACTTGCAGACAGTTATACATCTGTTACAAATTATCTTAATGAGATGGCACAAAAAAATAATGCTGTTTTGGGAGAAAAGATTATACTTCCATCGTCTTTTCCTGGCTCTACTAGATATTATTCTGAGCATTTTGAAGATGCTATGGCACTGGTTAGAAGATTCGGGTCTCCTGACTTCTTTATAACCATGACCTGTAATCCGGACTGGCCGGAAATTAAGGAAGCTATAGAGATAATGAATGAAAATGGTAGTGACTGGCAACAACTAGCTCAAGATAGACCTGACATAATTGCTAGGGTAGCATATTTAAAATTTGCGGAGTTAATTGAGGATTTAGATAAAAGTCAAATTTTTGGGCAAGTTACGTTTATACTGTAGAATTTAAAAAAAGAGGGCTGCCTCACATGCATTTGTTAATTATATTAACCCTAAAACTGGCAAACATCGATTATCGACGTTCAAAAGTTGTTTGTGAAGTGGCAATCGTCGAAAATCGACGTTTAAAACATCGTTTTTTCCAAGCGCTTTAATTTTAGGTAAATATTATTCAGTTGCATTATATATCATATCACCGTGTACAGCGAGAGTCAAACTTTATTTTTAGTATCTTTGATGCCTTTGGAATACCAATGAGTAACACAGCACCATAGTAAAAACATCGATAGCCAAACAGCTGAGATCTCAGACGCTCTATCTGAGTCGGTCGGTGTGTCACCTCACATCTATTAATTTGTTGGCTATACATTGTTAGTGATTCTAATACGTTATTTTTTACTGTTTTAGGTTGTGTAGTGTTTAGTTTTATAGTTTACGTTTTGTATATATTATTTTATTGTATGATTTGATAGTTTTATAATGTCATTTGACTACCGTGACAGGTATATCCTAAACCTATGTTGGATCACCGCTTGTAAATATGTATATATATATATAAATAATGTTTTTCCTAGCCTATATAAACAGTTTCAAGTTTTTTTTCACATTTCTTGAAGGTTCACATCGTATCTCCAAATAAGAAGTAAATAGCATATTCATTTTCTTCACAACATTATGTATTTATTATTAGTATACATAGTTGTGCTATAAATTGAAATTTGCGTTTTGTGCGCTTGTGACGTTTTATGATTCTGAAGGCTTCATTTATGGTTGTAATCCTAATAAATATTATATTTTTGAAAACTAGACAAAATTTGGAAACTTTTGGCTATCTAGGATTTTTTCTTACTTTTTTATTATTATGAGTTTACATCATGGTCTCCCCACTTTTTAAACTGAAACTAAAAAAAAAAATTTATTTGAGTGTAAAAAAAAACCTTTTTTGGATATGGGGCTTTTACTTGCTAAACATAAATATTATATGGGTCTTAGTGAATACAATGGTAGTACAATAACCTCATTTGGATAATATTTGTATTTTTAGTGATTTTTTAAAAAAACCCTTGCAAAACGTTTAAAAACGGCCGCCACCACAGAGAAATATGACCGCCAGTTCGAGGGTTAAAGCAAGAAGATAAGATTCACAATCCTGAAGAACTAGATGATCTCGTTTCAGCAGAAATACCAGACGTAGAAGACGATTCAGAACTACGAGAATTAGTTAAGAAATGGATGATTCATCAAGCTTGTGGCGAACAAAATCAAAAAGCATCATGCATGGTTAATAAGAACGGTAGAATGAGTTGTAGGTTTAAATTTCCTATGGGATTCCAAGATACAACCTCTTTAATCGACGATGGCAAGCCCAAGTATAGAAGAAGGTATGATCCTAAATTAGATCAAAATAATAGAGATTTTTTTGTTCATGAAGAAGCAATTTATCGTAAAGATGCTCAAGGTCAAAAAATAACTCGCGATAATCGCCATGTTGCTCCTTACAATCCATACTTGTTGAAAAAATTCAACTGCCACATAAATGTTGAATACGTTGGAAGCATCCGGGCTGTTAAGTATCTTTACAAATATATTTATAAAGGCCATGATTGTGCTGCTTTAAAAGCAGTCCAAAATCAAACCACTATAAATTATAATGAAGCAGATAAATTTATTCAAGGTAGATGCATAACTCCACCTGAGGCTTGCTGGCGATTATTTGGGAATGAGATACAAAAAAAAAGTCATTGTGTTCAGCGACTGGATATCCATTTGCCTGGTCAATATCGAGTACAAAATATTGAATAAGCTCAAGAAGATTTACTTGATATAGGTCGAAAGGGTTCTATGTTAGAAGCTTACTTCCGAACAAACCAAGCTAAAAAACAACGTATTGAAAACAATGACAATACAGAAAATAATAGTTTTTATTTCTACTGGCAAATGCCAGAATTTTATCGATGGGAAGGAAAAGAAAGTAAATGAGTTGAAAGACAACGGAATATTCGAGTTATTGGTAGAATACATAATGTTACATTTGTTGCACAACCTGAGTTGTATTTTTTACGTTTACTTTTGTATCACGTTAACGACGCTGTGAGTTTTGACGATCTGCTTATGGTTAATGGTGTAAAATGTAATTCGCACAAACAGGCTTGCTTAGCTAGAGGTTTAACTTACGATGATAAACAATGGATTGATGGCTTACGAGAATCAGCATTATCGAAAATGCCAAGAGCTAAGAGAACTCTTTTTACACAAATATTAATATTTGGTGCTCCTGAAAATCCGAGGAACCTGTGGGATACTTTTAAAGAAGATTTGGCTGAAGATTTTATTCATCGTGCCAGAGAAAATGGTACTTCTGTTGATGAAGCTATTCGAAAAGCTTACAGAATTATTGCTCATAAGCTCAATTCTCAAGCAACGGAAGGTCGAAATTTTCAATTTTGGGTAGATCGATTTCAAATGGATGATATTGATGGCTACGATGAAATAAATGATGACATAATTAATATTGATCAATCTTTTGCACTTGGCGAAGAGATGAGAAGACAACTTCGTGGCAACCAAATTGAAGTTGTTGATTCCATAATAGATACACTTGATAATAATTTACAGCAGAGATGCTTTTTTATTGACGGGCCAGGAGGAACTGGAAAAACATTTATATATAAAGCTTTATATCATGTTCTTTCAGCTAAAAATTATAAAGTAAAGTGTATGGCTTTTACAGGAATCGCAGCAATGCTTCTGCCAAACGGTCATACATCCCATAAAACTTGTGGTCTTAAAGTACCTTTAACTGCAGAATCTGTTTCCAATATAAAGTCTGGATCAGCTAAGGCTAGGGAGCTTGCAAAAATTGATATTTTTTTAATGGATGAAGCTCCTATGCTTCCTAAATACGGACTTCAAAATATAGATGAGTTACTACGAAGTATAGCAAATCCAAACTTACCATTTGGAGGAAAAGTTATAGTTCTAGGAGGAGACTTTCGACAGTGTTTACCAGTTCAACCAAGAGCTAATCGAAGCGAACTTGTGAATTTGTCAATAAAAAAGAGCCCTTTATGGCATAATTTTAAACTTTTTTCACTAACAGAAAATATGCGTGTCGATCCAGAACAGCTGGAATTTGCTAATTATCTTCTACAAGTTGGGAATGGCGAACTTCCAAAAAATGAGTTGGATGAAATTAAAATTCCAAATGATATGATTTCAAATGGTGATATAATTGATGAAGTTTTTGGCAACTGCTTGCTTAACAGACAATACGAAAATATGAAAGACCGAGCAATCTTGGCACCATTAAATAAGGACGTAGCCAAAATTAATGCTGAAATCATTGAAAAGTTGGAGGGTGAAAGTAAGCAATATAAAAGTTATGGTTCAGTAAAAGATCCAGCCGAAGATACATTGCAATTTACTCCTGAATTTCTAAATTCAATTGAAATTGCAGATTTACCTCCACATGAGCTAAAATTAAAAAGAAACACAATAATTATGCTTTTGAGAAATTTAGATCTTGGGGAAGGTCTCTGTAATGGTTTTAGACTCACTGTCACCCAGTTATGCAACAATATAATTAAAGGAAAAATTATAACTGGTGAACATGCCGGACAAGAAGTACATATTCCCAGAATAACTCTTGAATCAAACAAAAGTCAGTTGGGAGGCTCAATGCAAAGACATCAATTTCCAGTCAAACCAGCATTTGCTATGACAATTCATAAATCTGAAGGCCAAACATTTGAGTATGTTAGTGTTGATTTAAGAAGTCCGGTTTTCATGCACGGTATGCTTTACGTAGCATTTTCAAGAGTTAAGAGAAGAAACAGTCTAAAAATGTTATTACCAGCAGAAAATAATAGTCGAATTCAAGGTTATACACGAAATGTTGTCTGGACTGAAGTATTAAATAACGCATATAATAATATCGAACCTGATTTGTACCAAGACGAAGACTTTTTTCTTGAAAATTTAGAAGCTTTTGATTCAGCATTAGATAATTTGCACATTAGTTTTTAATATTAAAATCAATTTACTTGTGTTTTATATTATTTATTTCTGGCATTTTTAGATTTTAATTTTGTAAATGAAAAACTTTAATATTGAATCAATCTTTTCCATAATAATTGTGTTGAGTACTTTTTTATATATTTGTACATATTATATTTTATGTTTCTTAATAATAAATAATACTTATTTTGTAAAAATTTTTGTGATTTTATTTATATACGAGTATATTCATTCTAACAACCTTTTCAATAGAATTTATCAATAAAATAATTCTCTAGAAAAAATTTTCAAATATATTTTAATAATTTTCATAATGGGAGATAATTATTGTGTTTATAACAAAATCAAACAACTAATAACAAAACCAAATTTTTACAGATGAGACACTAACCCGATCAGAGATTGGCTTTCCTGGTACTTTAACCATTATTGCACCATGACACTTGGAGGAATGCAGACTGCCTCACAATAAATGGTTAAATGTGTTATTTATGCATGGATTTTGACAAACAAACGCTTTAAACATTTGCTTTTTTTATTTACAATGTTTTTAAGTTTTGAAAATGTTGTATCAGATTTCAGACAATTTATTAATTAACAGGTAAAATATTAATAGAGCTTCAAATAGTTAACCATATTGTAAAATTATTTTTAGTGTAAAAGTCCCTAATATTATTTCCCCTGAATACTAATGTGAACATTGTAACATTAGTGTTCTTAAGTTGAAATGTAACAATAAACATAATAACAAAAATAAAGTTGAATGTGTTTAATAAACATATACCGACAGAGCGCTAGAAAAAATGAATTCTGCAGAAAAAAATTAAAACTGCTAAAGCACATACCACATAGAAATAATGAGATAGCACAAGTTTAATGAGAAGGATGATATTCTGTTTCTTCATTGTACTAGTCAAACCACTTGAAATAGTACCTAAGGCCAGTTGATTCTTGAACAATATATTTAATTTGTTAATTATAATTTGAAAATGATATAAATTCATTTATTCATGTAAGGTCTAATTGTCGTTGTTTCTTGTATACTGTATAGTGTTTTAATAACAAAGAAAATTAACATTAATCACCACAAAATTTTATTGAACAAGATATTCACATGACTCTGATTTCAGAAGACATATGGCAAGGCAGCTAAACTCTAGATAAATTGGCTTTGTCCCCTGTTTCAGCAAATTATTGCACTGAATAAGAAAAATTAATTAGTCAAGGATGCATTCGAAGTAGCAAATGCACTGCTTGATCATTTTTAAAATAAAATTACGAAAATGCCTGTTATCAAATTTTAGAAATTTCTTTCAAAAGCGCAGAGGGCATCAGGTAAGTTGAGAATATGACCTATGACAAGACTTAAAGAGCTGGTAAAATGAAATGTTATCTCCAATGAATCATATCACTGGTTACAACATATTCTCATCAATAAAACACTTGTCACCTAAGAAAAAAGACAAAAGATAACATGATAAATTCCCGCATATAAAAACAGTTTGATAATACACGTACCCGCCGACCCATACACGTGCGGTGGTACTAACCCATCCGTCCACCCATACACGTACGGTAATAATAACCCACCCGCCCACCCATACACGTACGGTGGTACTAACCCACCTACCCACCCATACACGTACGGTGGTACTAATCCACCCGCCCACCCATACACGTACGTATTATCATACCTTCATCATACCTTCTGGCATTCCTTATCGCTTTTGAGTTGCGACGCGTTTGTATTTTACATTGAGATACGACATATCATCAGGCATCTACTATGTAGCTTCTTCTTGAATATTAATATAAAACAGTCATTACACACAAGTTCTTAACGAAGATCACACTTTGCAACATTTTGTAAGGACTTAACATAGTCTGGGATGTACATAGGAAATAATATTACCTATACATAAAATACCCATGATACCTAAAATATTCCAAATTTAGTTGTTGTATAAATAAAAGGTTGTTAGTAGTGAAGGTCATTCATTTTCAAACTTCACCAAACATTTTTTCCAAAAACTTTGATTTTCT
>JAQJVL010010346.1:0-12693 GCA_035578905.1 Stictocephala bisonia
AACACCCCCTTTTTTTAGAAAACTGACAAAATTTAAAACATATTTTTTATTAGAAATCATTAACTACTATATATATATATATAATAAAATATATAGTGTTTAGTAACGGGTTTTCAGAAAATGTAAGATGTTCTTTGGTCAAAATAAGGCAGTTAATATAAACATAGGACCAAAATCCCATCATTAAACAACTAGCCACTATTTTGTATTTTTCATTAACCCTTTCCATGCCACGGTATAATTCGTTGGTATAGCTATAGTTGGTCAGTACCTTATTACATTACATATATTGATAACAATAAACTTATTCATTAACCATCACTAAATATTGGTAATGCAACTACAAGGTCAATCTTCAAAACAAATAGTATGATCAGACAATATTAAATTATAATCAAATTAGTTTTGTAATGTAAAAAACTCGTTAAAATTATAAAATGGATTCAGAACCAACCAGTCATACAGTCTGTTTTTCAGTTGGTCAATATTGAATTCCAGTACATATGTTGATAAGTGGTTGACAAATTTTGGGCCTAGAGCAACATACATATTTTTTGTTTTTTTCTAATCAACAGTACTGTATATCTAAAAGGTGTTTGTTCCTTGTATTAATGTAATAAAACTTGTAATATGATAGGTTTTATTGTCATTTCGTTTGTACTGTTTTACACATTTTGAAATATTTTTGAACAGCAATACCATTTGACTGAATTTACCATTTGGACTTCAGTTTGTGATATTGCTTTTAGTAAAATTATTAAGTCAACATAGGCAGTCACTAAAGCTTTCTTATTTCTTATGACAGGCCATATCTAAAAGGTCCATCTAATTACCAACTACACGGGAAAATAGATTAATGTATCAGTAATGTTTTGCCAATATTGAGTAGTTTCTATGACTATCTTTCCAATTACCAACTACACGGGAAAATAGATTAATGTATCAGTAATGTTTTGCCAATATTGAGTAGTTTCTATGACTATTTTTAGAAGCTAGAAATTATTTCCAGGCTTAAGTGTTCCCCTATATAACTTTAATTTTATAAAAATTATACCTTATTTTCATTTTCAGATGCTCTTTTCCATGTTCTTTCTGTCACAGCTGCATCAATAATTGATTCCAAAATTGTTCTACAAATATTTTTAGCACCATTGCAAATTTTATTGTGGTCTAAAAATGATAAAATTACTCCAAAAACATAGTTGCATGAGTGACATTTAAATCGGTGTTCCTGAAGTGCTGTACTGCTTCTTGTATTGCGAGCTTGCCTTTTTTCAACCTAAAATGAAATAACAATAAGAATATTGTAAATAAGCGTTTTAATATTTTTCTACAAACAATTTGAAAAAAAAAAAAAAATAAATAAAAATAAGAACTGGGTTTACTTATTTTGGTTTAGCTTTAAGTCAATAAATAAATATAAATTATTTTTTTGTACTTACAAATTATATGCATATCATTTGAAACATTGAAACATAAATATAAACATTCTACATGTAACACACAAAAACATCTTTCAACATAGCACATTTATTAATTTTGTCCATTTAATAATTATTTATCTATTTCTACACTATTACAACTTTTAATTTTAAAATGACATAATATATTTTTAATTATAATGGACCAAGGTTACTGTGGAGTTATCTTTAGTAGCCACTAATTTGTCTTACGACTGAACTCTCTGTTCACTTCAAATGCTTATATATGTAATTGGAAGGTAAAAAAAAAATCCTACCAGCCCCCCTACCCTGAATTACTAAATTACAGAAATAGCCAAACTCTTCTGCTTCTTTCAAGATGTAACGTCTTTAGAGAAAAATAAATAACTTAACCAATGACAGTATAGTGATATGTATAATAAAAGAATTTCTCCACAATACTATTAGTTGATGTTATGTTGTATTATTGTGTAAATAATATATAATGTTAATTATAGTTTAATACAATTTTGATTTGATTCATACATTCTATAAAAATGTATTTATTAACCCTCCGAGTGATAACGGCTCGGTCCGAGCCGTTAGGGTCAGCGTGTGAATCGATAACGGCTCGCTCCAAGCCGAAACGCGAAAAATGCCGTAATGAAATAATTATTGGCGGAAATCAGATATTTGTTATACTAAATTTTTTGGAAAGAGTTCCTTTATTCGTTACTCTATGGTAAACATTTTTCACGCACATAAATAAAACAGTAGGATGACGTCATTCATGAACAGCTGATTGTTTACAATTGTAGTTGTACCAGCCAATCAGACATCGTAGATCGTGTGTCATTGTTGTTGGTTATGTTGTTATTGTTGTTTATTAGTGTGATTTTGGTCTGCAGGGTGTAATGCAGGAGTACACCCTGACTGTTATAAAGAATTGACTCATTTCTGGAGAGCAAAAGGATGTAATAGGAAAAGAAAAGCACCCACCAGATCTGAATCTGATTCTGAATATGTGATCTTTTATGAGTACAGTTCTATGTAAATACAGATATAAAGTTATAATTTTTGTAAATAGTGTTTATTTAGTTAGTTAGAAGTATTAATTTGCAAATAATGTTCTCAAACATAGAAATAAATAATTTATGGAACTTTATGCTAAAAAAGTACATTTTTTTCAAATATTTGATTTTTTACGCTGACACAAAAAATTGCCAACAAAAAATTGTTGTTAAAGAAAAACTACTAGTGTTTCATATTTTTGTGTTCAGAACCAAATTGTGCATCTTTTTTATATAATGAATTTGAAATTTGTTGCCATAAAAGCAGTGTAAAATACCCTCAAAAACAAAAACAATTTTTGAAGCAAAAAATGTCAAGGTCATCAGTAGTTCTTAATTTTACAAGTTATTTTGGTAAGTTTTTATTTTATATCACCATTTGCTATATTTCATTGTGAATAATTTGATATATAACATGTCATATTACAGGTATATATTATATTTTTTATGAATTAAAAAAAAGTTCTGTGCGATATCAGAAAATGGCCTATCACTAAAGAGTGAAATGATCATCACTCGGAGGGTTAAATTATTTGATATTTTAACTGCAGTACATTTTGTGTGAACTAATTTTCTGGCTTCAAATATTTAGTTCAAAGTATACATTATTTTTGCACAATTTGAAACATTGAAAAGAAAGACCATTCCATTAGATACACAGTTACCCGACTAACGTAGAAGTCACTGATCTAATGTGGACATACTAAACGTAAAGTGGTATAACCCTACTAAATTACAATTAATGAAAAATCAAAAGTTCATATTTTAAAAGCAGCAATGCAGAGCAAATTGATTTTAAAGATGTATGTTATGATTTATTGTAATGTAATTTGCAGTAAAAATTCCATAGTATGTTTGTAATTATCTTCTGATTTAATTTATCAAAGTTCTTCCTTACATCCTTATGAAAATGAGTTTTTTTTATCACTACGTACATCAACTAAATTTATGGATGTATTGCAGAAATCCATAATCAGGCTAGGCAAAGCTCAACTGAAGAGAAAGCAAGTTTTCTGTATATATATATAGTGGACTCCCGATTATCGGCGAGCGGATTATCGGTGTTGTGGATTAACGGGGACGGCCAAATAAAATAATTAAATTAAAAAACGCTTTGGAAAAATGTTGCAATAATAAGACGAGGCCGACTCATCCATGCGCGCACTATCTATAGCGTTCGTTTACGTGTGGACACCCTGTAGAAGTGGCTGACCTTGGCACATAACCAGGTTATTTGCGGTCAAGTTTGCTTGCTTTGTCACACACGTAAACAATATTGCTCAGTTCAGTGCGCTGTTTTTATTCTATTTTCACTGTGAGTTTGTTTTCGTTCACGAGTTGACATACGTGAGTTGGTGTACAGTGTTTTGTTTAGTGCATTTTTGTGTTTACGTGACTACATTTTGTGTTTTTGTTTTTCTTAGTGCATTGTGTGTTTACAACATGGATACAAAACGGAAAAGAGTTGTGTTGTCTATTCAGACGAAACTAGAAATTATTGGGAAGTTTGATATAATAAAAAAAAATGAGTTTTTAAAGTTTGCAAGTTCATCTGATTCCTCTTCTGCTATGAAGCAATGGAAAACAATGAAAAAGGCAACTTACGAGGACTTGGACAGAGCTTTATTGGAATGGTTCAACAACCAACAAGCACTAGGAAATCCTATAAACGGGCCTATTTGTGCTATGAAAGCAAAGGAGTTTTTTACTTCTCTTGGCCTAGAAGGGCCTTTTGATGCGTCATCCGGTTGGTTGACCAGATTTAAGAAAGATGTGGCATCAGGGAACTTGACATTCAAGGCGAAAAACTGAGTTGCAATGACGACGCAGCTTAAGAGTTTAGTGAGAGTTTCAACCAGTATGTTTTAGAAAATACCGTGCGCTATCCTACTTTAGCGTATACAGAGCGTCCCCTGGGTGGCGGATAGGGGAAAGGCCGGTGGATCTGCTTAAACAGTCCTCCCGGCTAGGTCTAAGAGACCCGCTGACCACAAGTAGGTGCGGCCCTCCATTCATATTGGGGGTTGAGCATAGGGCTAACAACCCTATCTTGTAAAACACCATTGTTACGAAACGCCAACAAGCCTTGGAAGTGGATAGATCAAATGGATTGAGACCCAAGCTTAGAACAAAGGAATTGAGACTCGGCTCATGGAACATTAGAACCCTGGCGGTGCCAGGTAAAGTAGATATTATCAGTGAAGAATTTGAAGCCTACAAGATAGATGTGGTAGCACTACAAGAAACCAAATGGCCATTCTGTGGAAAAATAAACACTAAAAGTTACCAAATACTATATAGCGGCTGTGACGATGGAAGACACTATGCAGGCGTAGGGTATTTGCTGTCAAAAAATACTTGTTAGAATCAGTCATAGCCTATGAAGCAATAAATGAGAGGATATGTACAATTAGGTTTAAGGGAAAGTTTAATAACATATCAATGATAAGTTTCTATGCACCTACTGAGGATAGTGAAGATGATGAGAAAGATATATTCTATGCTCAGCTAGAGGAAACATTTTCAAAGTTACCAAGCTATGATACCAAAATCCTTCTTGGAGATGCTAATGCTAAGGTAGGAAGAGAAACCATGTGGGAGAGTGTGGCTGGCAAACACAGCCTACATAATATATCAAATGACAATGGAATAAGACTGCAAAGCTTTGCTTCTTCGATGAATCTGTACATTGTCAGTACTAAATTTCCACGTTAAGATATACATAAAGTAACATGGACATCACCAAATGGAAATACGAAAAACCAAATCGATCATGTTTCTGATTGATAAAAGACACATCAGTACAGTAGTAGATGTAAAAAGTAAGAGAGGGGCAGAGTGTGGTACAGACCATTACTTGATTCTAACAAGACTAAAACAAAGAATAAAGATTGAAAAAAGAAATGTTAATAAAATAACAGAAAGACTGTATCTGGATGAAGATAAGAAAATAGAGTTCCAAGTGAAAATCTCAAATAGATTCGAAGCTCTACTAACAGAAGAAGATGAGGAAGAGACAATGTGGCAAACCTTCAAAAAGAACATAAAAGAAACAGCAAATGAAGTTTTTATAAAGAAAAAGAACCCAAAAAAACCCTGGTTCAATGAGAAGTGCAGAGAATTAGTAATTAAAAGAAAGGAAGCAAAAATAGAACATCTAACAATGCAGAAATGCTGAAACTAAGGAAATATACAGAGAAAATAAACTTGGAAGTAAATAAAAACATTAAGACGAGAAAAAATAAATCTTATAAATAATAAACTAACAAAGGCGGAACAAGATTTAATAGTGAATAACACTAGGGAATTTCACAGAACTGTGAGATTTTTCAGAAAGGGTTACAGTCCTAAAGTAATGGGAGTAAAAAACAAAGATGGAAATACAAATAGTGGAAACATCTAAAATACCTCAAAGATGAAGAACTACTTTGAAGACTTATTAAATGCTGATAATAACATAGAAGATGAACAAGAGGTGAAACATAGAGGATTGTAAATCAGGAAGATGTTTTAGAACCAACTATAGAGGAAATTGAGAAAGTGATGAAACATTAAAAAATGGGAAGGCACAGGAGAGAGACGGAATACCTATTGAAATAATCAAAAGTGGTGGTATTAAAATAATGAAATTCCTACATACAATGATATTGAAAATTTGGAGAATGGAAAGTTATGCCAGTGGAGTGGCAAGAGAGTGTGATAATACCACTATACAAAAAAGGAGATAAGCAGGAATGTACAAACTATAGAGGAATATCACTACTTAATTGTACATATAAAATACTGTCAAAACTAATATTAAACAGACTAAAAAGATATGGAGAAGAAATAATAGGAGAACAACAAGCAGGAGCTTTATGATAAGAACAGATCAACTACTGACCAAATATTTATTATAAAAGAGCTGGCCTCAAAATACTGGGATATAACAAAAAATTCTATATATATTATTCATTGACTTTAGAAAGGCTTATGATAGCATTGTGAGATCAACAATTGTGGACATATCTCAGACAAAAAAAACAATCCCAGGAAAGATAATTAGACTAACAAAAATGTGTGTTGAAGGCTCAAGAGGGAAAGTAAGAATAGAAAGAGAATTTACAGACACTTTTGACGTTAAAACAGGGGTAAGACAAGGAGATGCGTTGTCACCACTGTTGTTCAACCTCGCTCTTGAAGAAACGCTCTTACAGAAGGAAAGTGACAAAATCGGTACAAATAGGAGCAAACATTAAAGGTATAATCAATATTTTAGCATTTGCTGATGATGTGGCATTAGTAGCTGATAATAAAAATGATCTAAAAACGCTAGCAGGTGTCCTGTTACAAGAAGCCAACAAAGTAGGTCTTCAAGTGAACAAAGAAAAAACTAAATATATGAAGATAGGGAGACAGGCAGAGCCAATCAACTCAACACTGGATGTAATGGATTACAATTTTTAGCCACTGAAGAGTTCAAGTATCTAGGAGTTACTTTGACTAGCCAAAATAAAGTGGAAGAGGAAATACAAGTCAGAATTAATGCAGCAAATAGATGCTTGGAGTCTCCTGAAACTATTCAAAGTTAAACTACTGTCAAGACCCACAAAAATAAGAATGTATATAGCTATTGTACAACCTGTTTTATTATATGGATCTGAGGTGTGGACCCTAACAATGTATAACAAAAAAAGATTGATTACATTTGAAAACAAAATTTTAAGAAGAATAGCCTATATGGACCTACCTATGAATCAGGAGTGTGGAGAATAAAAAAGAACAGAGAGTTTAGAGAACTGTATAAGAGACCTGATATTGTGGGCGGTGGTTAGAAGTAGAAGAATAAGATGGCTTGGTCATAGTGAGGAGAAGGGAAGAAGAAAAAATGATAAGAAGGGTATGGATGGGGAAACCAGCAGGAAGGCGACCTCTAGGACGACCAAGAACAAGATGGGTATGACCAAGTGGAACAGGATGTGAGAAGTCTTGGTGGAGACAATGAAATGGCAGAGGATAGAGGATTGTGGAGGCAACTTGTTGGCGAGGCCAAAAATCACCTTGGATTTGAGTGGCCACAGGAGTAAGAGTAAGAGTAAGAGTAAGAGTATGTTTAGAAAATAATTTGTTGCCAGAGCAAATATTTAACGCAGATGAGTCCGGGTTATATTGGAAATGTCTTCCTTCGAAAACATTAGCCGCTGGAAATTAAAAAAGTTCTCCCGATCAGAAAACTAGCAAAGAGAGACTCACAGTAATGTGCTGTTCCAATGCAGCAGGCACTCTTAATTCAAAGTTTGTCTTAATTGGTAAGGTAACAAAACCAAGGTCTTTCAAAGGAACCCGGTCTGTTAATTTGCCAGCCCACTACAATGGTCAAAAGAAAGGCTGGATGAATACCGACATTTTTTATGACTGGTTTCACAACAAATTTTGTCCAGACGTTTGTGCTTTTTTGAAATCAAAAAACCTTCCCCCACAGCTGTTCTGGTCCTGGACAACGCACCTTATCACCCTAATGAGAGCCGTTTGGTGTCAGAAGATGGACAAATAACTGTCAAGTATTTACCCCCAAATGTTACAGCCTTAATACAGCCGATGGATCAAGGCGTGATAGCAAACCTGAAACGACACTTACCGATCAAAGCGTCTTAAAAACTCTAATAGAAGAGGGAAATGACCTGCAAACATTTTTCAAATCTGGGTTTACGATTTTGGATGCCATTTATGAGTGTAATGCAGCATGGGAAAAAGTAAAGCCTACAACCCTCACTAAAGTCATGGCGAAAAACTACTTCTTGATATTCCTCAAGAAGAGGAGGAGTTTGAAGGCTTTGACTCGCCAGCCGAGTTGGCTGAATCAGCAAAAACTGTTTCCGGAGGAGAACACGTTGATGCTCAAGACATTGAGGAGTGGGCTGAATGTAGACGCCTGTTTTACCAGCGTTCGAGGTGGTCAGTGATGAAGAAATACTCAGGCGCGCTCAGGGTATCGCAAGTGAGAGTGAGAGCGACGAAGACTATCCAGTTCCTGCCTGCGCCAAAAATAACCACGGAACTGCCCGCCAGTACGTCGAAGGGACTCTTAGATTTCTTGGACGGGGAAGAAGATATGACCCTTTGTGATTTAATGGTGCTCAGAAAAATTAGGTCGAACATAATCAAAAAGGAATCCAAGCCAAAAAAACAAAAATCTATTTAAAGACTTTTTCCAAAAGGGTTCAAAGAACTAAACCATAATTTTAATTTGACAACAGTATAAACGTGTGAACTAAGGATGATTTATTTTTATTGTTCTTTAATATTGTGTGTGTTTAAAATGTGAATTACATATGAAGTTTCTTCTTCTTCTGTAAATAAAAAGGTATGTAAACCTTCAATTTAAAAATATTATTTTTGAACCCAAATCTCTTTTAAACTTACTGTACCTAGTTTAACCCTTTTAGTGCCAGACAGTTTTTGGGGTACTTACGAAAAATGCCACCCATTTTCATAAAGGGGTGTGCGAAGAATGCCAGACACTTTGGGCCATTTTGACATCTCTTGTTAAAACATTCATAGCTCTCTTATTTGTTATTATAAATTAACAAATGAGGTCTTGTTTTGTTCGTAATAATATGTTTGTAGTAAAGAAAATATAATTTTGGGTTATTTACAAGATTAAAAAAAAAAATTATATTACAGTTTCAAAAATTTTTTTTCTTTTTATTTTTTCAAGTTTGAACATACATTACTACTTTTTGTATAAACTAAACCACAGTATTAAAATATATGAGACTAATCTACATATAATTGTAAGTACACATACAAAAATTAAAACACTTACATTCAAAAACATAGTAGATATAAAAATCTTTGAAAAAACATGTAATTATCCAAAATTGGTAAAAACGTCAGATAAACAGCTGTTATTACGTCATGACAACGACCAGTAGAGTAATAATTTTTTTGTTGCCATATGGCATATTGTCTTCAATCCCTATGTCAAGTTTGAAAGCATTCGGTCGACAAATAAAATTACAATATAATAAAAACTTGACGTGCGCCCATAGCGCACGTCGGCAGTTTTAGCGGGACCGAGAGGCGTGCGCTCACAGTGCATGTCAGCATTTTTCGAACAAACTCTGACGTGCGCTCGCGGCGCACGTCGGCATTAAAGGGGTTAAGCATTACAATAAAGTCCCGTTAATCCAAAAATCCGCCTATTCCAAACACAGTTTTGAAAAACTTATAAATTTTTAAATTGAGAAAATATGAAAAAGTTATGAATAAAAAGTGATAGCGTGTGAATGTGAACAAAACAACTATGCAAGTGAAATAATACAGGCTGGGAGCCATCTGTTTGTTGTTAGCAGTAAAGTATAGCCTAGCTTTCAGATCCTTGTCAAACGGAGATTGTAAAACTAAATAAAAGCCCGCAACCTACCATTAGGCGTGTTGTTGTACTGTAATACAGTACACAGTAGCTGTTTTTTGCTCTCTCCTCACATTCCATTAATACACTGGCTGACCCTTGCTCACTGAGCGTGTGTGTCTGTGTGTATTTCTACTACAGACACACTCAATCTCACAAACCCCGAGATTCCGAACAGGTCCCAATTCGTTTGTATTAGCGTAAATTTACATAGTTTTTAGATACTGGTTATTTTTAAACCGATTAAAGGTCATTTTAGGCTATTTTTGGATTAACAGGGAAATCGATTATCGGCGATCGTTCTGCCACCCATTATCGCCGATAATCGGGAGTCCACTGTATATATATATAGAGGATGTAATAAAATTCAAACTGAGTACCCTTAATATTTTTTTTATTACAATTATTTCATACAATTATTTAATTTACACTTGAAAATGACCATTAAGTTGAAACATGTTGTGTGAAATAATTTTAATAAAAAAATGTTAAGGGTACTCAGTTTGAATTTTATTAAATCCTAAAAATACCTAAGTAGCCCTAATTTTTAACTTTATACTATTATATATATATGTGTGTGTAAGTGTGTCTGTGTGTGTTATTGGTGGAATATTCTCCTTTCGCCTAGCCTACTGATTGTCTACAATGCTTACAATTGTGTGTTTAACCCACAAGAAGAATAAAAACGCATTATGGTGTTAAGCAAGTCAGATTTATATACTAGTCCTTTGTTTATATATTTACTTATTTTAGATGACCTCACTATCTGAACTTTTCAATTAATTAGTAGATACCACATATGATTTACTTCGAGACCACCCATTCGGTTAAAATATTTTTTTGAACTCAATAGTTTCCATTATTTTTTATGCCCAACTCTTCCATTGAACATGGTTTGCTTTAATGATGGTGGCTATTCTTCAAGTATCGTGTACAGTGGTTTGAGGGAAGGTTCCTCAAGTAATTTGTACAAGGGTAGAGGGAATATTCCTTACTTAAGGCGGGTGGGAAGGTCTTTAAGTATTGTGTACATGGGCATGTTGGATAGTCTCTCAAGTTTCCAGTACAGGGGCATGAGGGAAGGTTCCTCAGATAGCATGTATAAGGTAGACGGGATGTCTTCCCAAGTATCGAGTACAGGGGCGGGTCAAAGAGTCCCTCATGTACAGGGGTGTAGAGAGGGTTCACTCTAGTATTGTGTACAGAGTGGGTGGGGGCTTCCCTCTGTATAATGCTGACACATTTAGAGTGACATTACACTTGAGGGTTCAATAACTCCAACCACTGTGATCCACCAGAGGATTCAGTGTTTCCAACCAGTAGTCCACCAGAGGGTTCAGTGTTTCCAACCTCTATGGTCCACCAGAGGGTTCAGTGTTTCCAACCTGTGGTCCACCAGAGGGTTCAGGATTTTTTTAACACTTTTATCAACATCTCATTGTGGAATAATAAGACAACAGTATAATTTTCACCGTACATTTCTTTCAATAAACTTTAAAGTGCAAATTTCATTAAGAAAGATATTTTTATGTAAAGTGGAACGTCTATTATGCCTGAGAAGGGTCATAATGCTTTAACTCTCTCACTGGCTGTTGGCTGATTTCCGCCGATAAAATGTGTCCCCAAAACTTCTGTCAGCTGAATTCAGCCGACTTTGCATTGGTTGACTAAATAACTTTGCTTGTTTGCTAAAGTTAACTAAATCACGTAACCACAATATATTACAGTATACATCAATGAATCGAATGGTGTATTAAGTTTGCATACAAAAGTTCATTCATAACAATAATAAGACATTCTGAATCATTAACCCTTTGGCTGATAAGTAACGATTTATCGTTATAATAAAACTTACCGAAAACTGATAAACAACAATATATCGCTGTAGGCTGTATGGCCGAAAAGTAATATGCAACGAAATTTTGTTGTCGCGTAATTAATTTATTACGACTTTATTTTATGGTTAAATAAATTCAAATATCCACGAATTAGTAGAGAAATACATCTAATTCAATTGAAAAAATATAAAGTTAATTTGTATGATGTGTGTTAAATATCAACCTTGAAAGAAAGCGTAGTATTGATTTGAAGGCTGTAACATCTCTTCAACTAATGACACAATGTTTTGGTTTTTAGTGTCAGGTGGTTTGAGGTTATAGGGGTTTGTTATTGTGCATTGTGTTGTGTTAGATGAAATGTAAAATATCCCTGGATGTGTTCAGGGGGCAATTATTCTCAGGAGAAGAAGCGGAGGTGTCGCGTCTTGCACAGCTTGTATAAAGGGCGGACAAGATGTACATGCTAAGTGTCTCAAGCATATATACGTGTAAAAAGAAAAAAAACTGTATTGTAAATATTGAACCATATGTCATTATTCTTCATTCTTTTTTTAATTACAGTAGAACCTCGATTAACCGGGGTAATGGTGGGGAGAAGGGCCACGGATACATGAAATCACGGTTAAGCCGCTGATAACAGAAAAAAAACTGAAATGCATAATTTAGTGCAAGAAATCATGTTTTAATAGGTAGACTAGGCCTAATTAAAGTGTAGAGTACATTTTACCTGTTTTTAAAAGAGTATCCATGAATGTCTTTTCGATATAAAACTAAAATATTGGTCAAAAGAAAATTATTTACAAAATATTTACCACGCTGTTTATAGTAGTTATTGCATTGTTATTACTGATTAGCAGACGGCTTGAAGAAGTCGGTCATCGTTGTTTGCCGTTTTGCACCTCTTTCTTTCCTTGCAATCGATGACCGTAGCTTCCGTAACAATAGCTTGTCACTTAAGAGAGAATCGTCTT
>JAQJVL010010347.1:0-12698 GCA_035578905.1 Stictocephala bisonia
CTTTACAGAACAAACAAATTGCGCTGAAAACACTCACTCTATCCGTTCGTGATTTATGCGCGGTAGCAATCGAACAATCAACCAACTCCCGTAACGTGTGCAGCTGTCGAGTGGGAAATTTGGGAATTGCGGGATAAAGCGACGTGCATCACTGCAGCAGCGCTACTGGCCCCGCCCCGTGGGCAGTGCCGTGTGGACCAATCCAAAGCGGCGCGTTACCGGGTTGCAGAATCTGACATTGCCGGGTTCGGAAACTGAGCAGCGCTCTCCAGCCACCGTCAGTCAGTGCAGGATTACGGAGTTCTGGAATTGGACAATTTACCGGGGCCCGGTCCAAGTACAATTATGAGGGATAGGGAAATTTAACATTGCTCATCGAGTTCAGAATTACGGAGTTCGGGGTTCCGCTTTCCGCTCAGCCATAGTCCTGTTCAATGCTTATTGTTGTGGTGTGGTCAGCACCAGTTGTACTGTAGTTAAACATTTTTTCATAGACGTTTTTTAACCGTAACAACCGTGATTTTTAAATATCGAGATTGAGTGCGAAAGCTGTTTAAAAATTCGGTAAGGCATTAATATTATCAAAATGGTTCACCTAACGTTGTCAAAATGTGGCAGTTTGAACAATAACAAAGAAAATAGGAAGGACGTTACACAGGGAACAAGGAATGAAATTCCAAAACAGCAGTTCAACTTAAATCTTAATGTCCTCATATCTTATCGCGGCGACGCACAAACCCTCGATACCTTCTCGGTGTTCGCATTCCTTAATTCTCACAAAATATCTCCACAACACAGTAATTAATAGATGTAATTTTATTTCGGCTGGGAATATATTAATCATACGTTTGAAACAAAATTCAAGTGTCACATTTTCATTTCAATATATATTCAAATTTTCATGGATAGGCTTCCACGGTCGTCTCATTACACGCTTAT
The DNA here is from genome assembly GCA_035578905.1 of Stictocephala bisonia. NCBI lineage: Eukaryota > Metazoa > Arthropoda > Insecta > Hemiptera > Membracidae > Stictocephala > Stictocephala bisonia. The sequence continues at coordinate 940 of JAQJVL010010347.1, forward strand.
TGTAAAACTCTAAGTACTAGGATTTGATAGAAAAGCGATAAAACTAGTAAAATCATATTTGAAGGATAGGTCGCAGTCAGTTTATGTACATAACTCATGTAAGATATCGCGGTAAACTACGTTAGCGTTAAATCACTTATGTTATGGCGCAAAGTTAATAGAAGCTATGACTAGCAACCAATAACAAATTTGCATACATTTCTGCCGCAGGGACGGCCGGCAGGTCGTCCCGGAGACAAGGCACTCGAATTTAACGCAAATTGCCAATTTTATTTTAGTATGTATACGATTAGGATGAGTTAGATTAGGTAAGAAAAGGTATGTGTAACGGGCCGAAACAGTAATTTTACTAAAATACAAATACAACATTTATTTGTCATAGACTCCCAAAATGGCTTGGACCACACCACACAAAACTCGAACCCGTACTCTCTAACTGGCTACTCAATAATCTGTAATATTTTAACACTGAGTATGTATTTGAGTCTGACTTAAACATAACCTTTTAAAGTACATTTTAGTAATGGCCATTTCGTTTTTGTTATTGATTGATTTAAATATATATATATATATATATATAATTTAATTTATTGTAAAGTAATTACAAAGCAATTTTGAGAAAGTGCTACTGCTTTAAGCTGCCTAATATAATATATCTATAATAAGAAGTATTCAAATAACTTACCTTACGGTTGTTCCTGCATACCGTTGTTGCTTCGTTAAAGCAAAAAAGCTGCTGAACTGAAGTATCGCACTTGTTACTGAAACTTGGTACAACCCTACTCCTTCACTTCCACAAAAAGGACTGCCTGATTAAAACAGAACTGATAACGTGAATGCTCGTAATTCCATTGCAAATGGCACCTATCTACTACCAACTGCCTTGCTTACTATATGCATTCTTTAAAATTACCTCGTTTGTCCCCCCTTCCACTAGAAATCGTTTACCTTACACGTAAAATGTAATCAACATTGTTAAATAGTAATCTCAAATTATGATAAACACCCACTTTAATTTACTATCAACTTCGTAAATGCACAATATAATAATCGTATTGTGACACAATAAACATGTATTGGAAAATAATAATTAAAAAAATGTGTTTCATCGCTGCATACTTTATATGGTTTCAATGTATAAAAATCAACGTATTGAAAAAATACTTTCAATTACTCTTGTCATTATACTTATTTCTTTCATTGAACAAATAACTGCCAAAGGCCGGAGTTAGGTTATTGTTGTCTTATCAACCTCATAATTGAAATAGTAATTTTTATCATTTGAATCATAACATTTCTGCAACGGAATTTATGTTTTACAGTTGCTTTATGAATGTTTCTTATATTCTTACATATGAGACGCCGACACAACGTTGTTGGTATTTTAAGGCGAATATGAATGGTTATATGAGTGTAGGAAGAGTGTGGATGAGTGTAGTCTGGTTACTATCTGAGTTCAACTGTTCCTCAGAAAGGGCAATTTATTAATAGCCCAACAGCCAGGACAACTAAGGGACCTACAGCTTTACGTGGAATCCGAACCACGTAGTGCTGGTCTGATTTTCAGCTAATTGACAAGCCTGATACTCAGTTATCTCCCCCACACAACATCCGCACAATGATTACCACTCAACATGGACACCTCAGACTTCTCTAGTAGTGTCCACGCCGACAGCAACCATTGAGCGGACGCCATGTCGGTATTAAGAGGACTGAGCATCCAACCTATCGCCTACAATCTCCCAAACACTTTGTCCCCATGTAGCTGGGTTACAGCACTGCGCCACTAGTGCCGACAGTTTGCTAGCCATACGAAATACTTAATTGCACAGTAAATGTTTGATAGATAAAATCAATAACAAGCTGCAAAATGTTTGATGTTTGCTCAATAAAGTTACATTATTTATAATTGTTCAAATTTGTAAAAAGAAAAAAACACACACATTTAGAAGAAAAACAAAGCGTTGTGGTGGGTTTTTTATATAGTAACAATGTCGAGACACATTGTTGCCATAGCGGCTATGTCCGGCATACCATGCCTATATTAGTTATATTTGATGAAATGTATATTAATCGTCCAATTCGTAAGTCAAACGCTATTTGATTCCACGTCCATTGCAGTATTCAAGAAGAGACTAAAATCGTGGTTGCATCTGCTCAGTGATGAGGAGACCACTACCCTTATCTCTGCTGATTGTAGGCGGCCTTGACCTTTTCTCCTCATCCCCTCCGCATGTCACCTTTATCGAATCGGCAAATTATCTTCAGTTTTATTCTCTTTTTATTTCGTATTATTTTCTCACGTCAATTTTAATTTTGGATTCAGTATTTAATATAATATCACATAAATAGTTTATTCCAAATTAACATATTACTTTTATAAATTGCACTTCGTAATTTCACAGGATATATTTAATACTTTAATTAAATTAAAAAAAGAAAAAACAATAAATCGAGCCTACGCACAGGCCTTTGGCGCCCATGTAGTCTCATTTCCTTGCATAAATGTCATTTTTATAATCAAGCAAAATATTTATTTGTATTATTTTATTTCTTTATATTAATTATTTCTCTACTTTCGGACTCAGTTTCTAAAATAGCCATTGATAAGACCGAATTATTTTACATTGTGGTTATTTAGCTTTTTTATGATGTTGTAAATTATGGAAAAAAGTGATATTTTGCTGGAATACTTTGTTTGTAAGGTATATTTTGTATTTTCTTTATATATGTTCATTTTATTTTGTACTATGTGGAAATAAAGTGATTTTGATGTTTAATATTACAGTTCCTTGTAAAATAGGTAAGCTAGGACTCTCTTCTCAAGTCAGTTAGGTAGGGTAGTTTTTTTAGAGTGGTTTGCGATGCTCCCCACTGGGACATAACAAGGAAAATTAACCGATTACTTGTAAACTAGTTATTTCCTTGTCAAAACAATCGATAATTTCCTCGAAAAGGAGCTTTCGCCATCTCCCTCATTCTTTCTATCACCCTCCTTCTCTCTCCATCCCTCTTTCCTTCTTCCTCTTTCTTCGTACATACGCAGATAGGGGTAGCACTTAATACGGTCAGAATCTCAGTTTTTCACTTGTCGCGTCCCCCCACTCTCCACCCCCAACAATCTCCAAAGTATCCCCACTTCCATCACGCTCTTCTTCATCCCTTATATGGTAACAAACGTTCAAGAAACCAGCAGTCTTGGAGTCAACATTACGGGAGTTCATCAACCCGGCACCAAGCTTTATGTTATAAAAAAACACGTCAACCCGGCACTGGACCTTTCACTGGCCGCCATGACAGTATGTCAACCCGGCACCAGCCACCCCTCTTACCCATTCCACCTACACTACCCCCTCCCAACCCCTCCTTTCTCTTTCCCCTCCCCTAATCACCTCCCCTTTTCGTAAGGTGCCGTAGGTTCGCGCTGTCCATGTCCGGGGACCGAGCTTTACTAAACGAAGGTGTGTGATGGTTTTAAAATGAATGGGGGTGAGCTTTGTAAAATGAAGGCAACGCTTTGTTCAATAGGTTAGGTTAGGTTAGGTTAGGTTAAAGGAGTTAGGGCGATGAGATGCCTAGGGTTCGAGGGAGGGAAAGAAGAGAATGAGGGGCGTATGTTTGGTGTTGTGGAGGGGGAACCCAGCTCCCCTACCTTCAAACTGTCTCGGTGCCGGGTTAAGTTGTGACATTAGTAACGCCTGATTAACCTTAGAGCGGTGGTCAGATTTGGTGCCGGGTAGACGTGCCGCCGGGATTATAGGGGTGGCCGCAGGTAGTCCCGGGTCCATCGGCCAACCTGAAGTATACAGACTGTAGAGAACAATTATTATGATGTAAAAGAATACCTAAATCTTTAGTTTTAATATATTATTAATATATTATTAATTAAAAAGTTAGTTAATTATGTAGCAAATAATTCATACAACAAAACCGAAGATTTCTTAGAAGATATTCATAAAAGGATATTAAAATTATCTATTTTAATCCAATTATCATTCTTTTATTTATTTAACAAATTCAAACAATTATAAGCGGTGATGACGACCCTACGTCGTCACCAAGACAGCTGACTCAGGGTGAGTGACCGCCAATGTAAACAACCCTACCTTTCCTTCCTTTAACCACTTGTCCTACTACAGTAGCATTCAAATTTCACTGCTTCTTATATGAAAGTAAATAATTAAGGTGTAAGATGGCAACTGAAGCTGAAAGGGAAAGGAAAATTTTAGTAACAAAGCGAGGTCAGGTAAAGGCCAAACTAACTAGATTCATTTCTTACCTTGACAGTCTTAATGAAGAGGATACCATCAAAGAATTAAAGACGCGCCTAACCAACATAAAACCATGTTTAGGTGATTTTGAGGCAATACAAGGTGATTTAGAACTATTAGATGAAGGCATTTCTGATGAACGGGAAGAATTTGAAAGGCAATACTTCAAGGCAGTTTCAAAGGCAGAGGAATTAATAGAACAGAGAAACGACATCAGTGCACAGAACTCCAATACCAATTCTTTGCCCACCATCACCTCTGCTTCTGTAAGATTGCCAACAATAAATCTGCCAGTATTTTCTGGCCGATTTGAAGACTGGATGCCCTTCAGTGATTCATTTCACTCCCTAATTGATTCAAACCCACAGTTAAGCGATGTTCAAAAACTACAGTATCTAAAGGGTGCACTGAAGGGACAGGCAGCTGAAGTTCTTAAGAACTTAGAAATAACGGCCACAAATTATGAGGTAGGTCTTGAGCTATTGAAAAGGCACTATCAAAATAGCCGTCTCATAATTCAACATCACATCAAAGCACTTTTTGAGCTTCCACATGCTCAGAAAGACAAACCAGAAAGTTTACGTCAACTGGTAACCAGTTCTCTTACACACATGAGAGCTTTACAGGCCTTAAAGGTAAAAACAGAAAACTGGGATCCAATCATTAACCACCTGATAACATCTAGGCTGGACCACACAACACACAAAGAGTGGGAACTCAGTACCAAGCCAGATGAGTTACCCAGCTTGGAGGCTTTGACTGACTACTTATTACAAAGGAGTCAGACTTTGGAGTCAGTAAAAAACAACCATGGACGGTCATCTCATGAATCAGATAAAATGTCTCATAATCAATCCCGAAACAGTTTTTTTAAACAAAAACCTGCTTACACAAAGACTCACATGGCATTAACTTACAATAATTGTTGTTTATGTGGAGGTAAACACAAAATATTTCATTGCAAGGAAATATTAGGGCCTCGTGATGAAGTGCTAACAAAGTTGACTAAGGCAAGGGTATGTTTAAACTGCCTTAAACGAGGACACAATTCAGACAATTGTCAATCAAGCGGTTGTAGAAAATGCAATGGTAGACACAACACACTTATTCATCCAAACGAGAATAAGGACATCACTTTCGCTACAGATACCAACCAAAATCACCAGTCAAATGGTTCATCATCCACTACTAACAGTTTTTTGTCCTCTACCCCCCAGGGCATTTCTCGGGGACTCTTAAATACCGCCATTGTGCAAGTCACTGGGCCGACCGGCCTAAGTATGAAGTGCAGAGCCCTCCTTGACAATGGATCAGAATGTTGCTATGTTACTGAACAAGTAGCGCAACAGTTGGGCCTAAAGAAGGCGAAGCAAAATATTCAAGTGTCTGGAGTAAGCCAAACTGTCCAGCACGTAAAGGCCATCTCAGAAGCTACAATTGGTTCCTGCATAAGAAACTACAAGACAAACCTGCAACTGTTAATAATAATACCTAAAATAACAGGAAACATCCCAAGTGAAAATATCAACTTCAACGATTTCAAGATACCTAAGCACATCTCATTAGCAGACCCCACATTTGGAACACCAGGAAAAATTGATCTTCTTATTGGCCAAGAATGTTTCTGGGAGTTGATTTGCATAGGTCAAATAAAAACACCGGGCCTACCGACACTACAAAAAACCAAGCTAGGCTGGCTTGTAGGAGGAACAATAAAAACCCAGGAAGGTAGTTCTAACAAAAACACAGTTTGCGACCTAACTACCCTAGAAAAACAGCTACAGAAGTTCTGGACACTAGAAGAACCTGTACAAAAGCATCATCTTTCTGCTGAGGAGGCCAGCTGTGAAGAATACTACACTACGACCACTAGAAGAGATGAAGACGGTAGATATGTAGTAAAAATGCCACTGAAACATAATACTAATGAGCTTGGTCAATCAAGGGAAATGGCTGAACGAAGATTTATGCAGGTAGAAAGACGACTTGGTAGTGACTTAGAATTAAAGCAACAATACAGTGATTTTATGTCTGCGTACGAACAGTTAGGTCACATGGAACTAGTAAATGAAGTTTCAAACTCACAAAATGTACCTGAATACTACCTCCCACACCATCCCGTTCTAAAAACATCTAGCACAACTACTAAAGTAAGGGTTGTGTTTGACGCTTCAGCGAAAACTACTTCAAGATTATCTCTCAACAACTTACAATTGGTCGGCCCCACAGTACAATCAGATATTTTTTCAATCATTACAAGATTCCGCATGCACAAGTATGTAATGACAGCAGATCTGGAAAAGATGTATAGACAAGTTTTGATTGATGAATCACAAAGAAATTTATTTCAAATTGTCTGGAGAAAGAGCAAAGATGAGTCATTAAAAACATACAGGCAGAACACAGTGACATATGGCACAGCATCAGCACCCTACCTTGCAACCAGAACATTAAATCAACTTGCACATGACGAGGAGAAACCTTATCCAGTAGCGTCAAATGTTGTACGCAAGGATTTTTATGTTGACGACTTGTTGACTGGCGTTGACACTAAACATGAAGCAAAAGAGCTACAACAACAGCTTATCGAACTACTATCAAAGGGTGGTTTTAATCTACGCAAATGGAATTCAAACTGTAGCGAACTGCTGTATAGTTTGCCAGAGAATATGAGAGAACGACAGCCACAACAGTTCTTTGGTGAAGAGGATTCCTCCATAAAAACACTAGGCTTGTGGTGGGATGCCAAAGAAGATACTTTCCAGTTTAGGTACACACCTGTACAACGTAAACACCCTGTTCATCTATCTAAACGAATTGTTCTCTCTGACATTGCAAGACTATTTGACCCTTTAGGATTAATTGCACCAGTCATTGTGAGACCTAAACTACTTCTCCAAGAGCTCTGGAAATTAAAATTAGATTGGGGTGAGTCATTACCAATGCACATTCATACAACATGGATGTCGATTCAGCGTTGCTTGCAGGACCTCAGTGACATTAAAATCCCAAGGCAAGTGACACATCCAATTGTGTCTGGTTTCTTAGAAATTCACGGCTTCTCTGATGCATCTGAATGGGCTTACGGATGTACAGTATATCTAAGACATGAAGACACCAATGGCAACGTCAAAACATCGCTTCTGTCGTCCAAATCAAGAGTTGCACCATTACAAGCACATCCCTTCCAAGACTAGAGCTTTGTGCAGCATTGCTGCTCACTGACGTGGTCACTCAAATACAGAGTGCACTTCAAATAACTGCAGAAAACACAACATACTGGACTGACTCAACAGTTACTCTAGCATGGATTCGTGGAGAACCAGCTCGCTGGACTACTTTCGTTGCTAACAGAGTAGCAAAAATACAGGAGGTGACGAAAAACAGCAGCTGGAGATGTCAAGACGGACTTCAATCCTGCCGACCTAGTCTCAAGAGGAGAAACTGCTTGCAATTTGGCCTCTTCACGACTTTGGTGGCACGGACCTTCATGGCTGTGTAAATCAAAGGAACTCTGGCCCGACAACATGCAAGAAGTGAGTGACATTCCAGAACAAAAGAAAACAACTATATCTCTACTTTCCTCTACACAAGAACCCAGCCATTTTCTCCATAATTTGATCATGCGTTCTTCTTCATTTGACAAACTCACAAGAGTCTTGGCACACGTACTACGGTTCATCGCTAATCTGTCTCCCAGTAAGAATAAGAAGATTTCTGGTCCACTATCTTTAGAAGAAATTCGAACATCAACAAATATACTAATCAAATATGTACAAAACACTAGCTTTCCTGAAGAAATAAAAACACTAAAACATGGCAAACCAGTAAAATCTGACAGTAAACTGCTGACCCTTTCGCCATTTCTTGATAAGGATGGAATAATCAAGGTGGGCGGCAGATTACAGAATTCATTCCTCAGCTACGAAACCAGACACCCCATTCTGCTTCCAAAGAATCACAGGATAGCGGAAATGATTGCAACCCAAGAACACGTGCGAAACTTGCATTGTGGGCCACAAGCTCTTCTCTGTGCCATTAGGTCAAAATACTGACCTTTAAATGGCCGGGACCTAGTAAGGAAAGTGACCCGCCAGTGTTTACAATGTGTCAGAGCCAGGCCAAAGACCCTTCAACAAATGATGGGTGACCTGCCTACTACTCGAGTCACTCCAGCCCGTCCATTCACACACACGGGTATCGATTTCTGTGGACCCTTCCTGGTCAAACCATCAAGGCGGCGAGGGACAAGGCCAATAAAGGCATATGTAGCAGTTTTTGTTTGCCTCGCTACAAAGGCCGTTCACCTCGAGTTAGTGAGTGACCTGACTACTGAAACATTCCTGGGTGCATTAAGAAGATTTATTTCAAGAAGAGGCATATGCACAGAAATAATCTCAGACAACGGAAAAACATTCGTAGGTGCAAACAGTCAGCTCCAAGAGCTCCATGCCTTTTTGAAGAATGAATCACATAAAATCATCACTGAAGCGGCAAGAGAAGGTATCAAATGGAGTTTCAATCCTCCCTACGCCCCTCACATGGGTGGGCTCTGGGAAGCAGCAGTAAAATCCTTCAAACACCATCTGTACAGAATATTAGGAACAGCAAACTTAACTTATGAAGAATTCAACACAATATTAACACAGATTGAAGCAGTACTAAACAGTAGACCCCTAACAGCTATTTCCAATGATCCTTCCGACCTATCTGTCCTTACACCTTCTCACTTTCTCATTGGCGGTTCACTTAAAGCATTACCAGAGCCTTCAGTCACCCATCTACCAGAGAACCGGCTAAACAGATGGCAACGAGTCCAGCAGCTTGTACAGCACTTCTGGTCCAGGTGGTCTAAGGAGTACCTCACTAATCTTCAGCAGAGAACAAAATGGCGAACAGCTTCGACTCCACTGCAAGTTGGAAACCTGGTGCTCTTGAAAGACGATCATCTTCCCCCTCTCTCCTGGCCCATCGCAAGAGTCACAACTCTTCATCCAGGAAGGGACAATCTGACCCGAGTGGTGACCGTCAAAACCGCACACGGAGACCACAAAAGAAGTATCAACAAACTATGTTTATTGCCAATTGAAGAGTAACAAGTGCTACAGAGTGAAGTTTGACGGACAGTGAGTGTATTTTCATTTAATTATGTGTTTAGTTTAAGGTTGTTGTACATATTTTATCATTTTCATCATTCTCAAAAATTTCATCTCTCATTACTCTTGATTATAACATTGCACTTACATTTGTACATAAATTGATAATCTTGTTTTTACTTTTGCATTATTGATTTTTTGTTTTACTTCACTGTTTTGTTTGCATAATTTTTAATGCACCAGTTGTGTATATACATATAATAACAATTGTTGTAGCAACTTTTTGTTCACTTATCGTTTTTCATTTCAATTCATTGCACATATTATGTTTCTTGTTATTTTTCACATATCTACTTGCATAATTGTCATTGCACTTAAATCATTGCCCTATACGTAACATCTAGCTCATTTGGTTTGTTGTAAATATTATTATGTATCATTGTTATTTTCTGCATTATTCATTATATTCATGTTCTGCGAACATGAATTGCTGTATTCTTACTTTAGTTTTGAAAGTGGGTACTTTCAAGGTGGGCGGGATGTTGCGGCGCAAATAGGGTTTTTGTGGGGTGCCCCTCCACTTTCCTTTGGTCGGCAAAGTGGTAGGGGTGTCTAAAAACTAACCCTGTCAGTCGCACCGCAGCGTCCGGGCCGAGCAAGACATACATGTCTCTTTTGTGCACACAGCACTCAGTTAAATTCAGCCGGCTTCAATTCACATTTCATATTCACATAAATTCAATACAGTCCACTTTAAACAGTTACACCACACATTTAACTTCAATACAGTTAAATATATTTCATATGAACAATAAACATTCAGTGTATCCATACATGCGTGTTTAATTGCATTTCACCCCTTTTTAATTTGCATAATCGTCGGACACGCGCCGACAGTTTCCAATATTTCTTTTTTGACATTTAAAAATCTTTATAATTGTTATTAATATGTATTGAGCATTTCTTTAAATATTTCTCATATTGGCAAATGGTTCAACCCCTTTAAATGTATTATATACCATTGTTTTCAGGGTGAAAAAGTAACGTTGATAGTCAGGTTGCATGACCATTGTCTCATTACAAATTCGGAAGTTGACTCCTACATCTCGGACCTCAGGTTAATCCCTGATATTTAATAATATATGTAACAATATTGAGCATTCACCTATATAATGAATGGCGTAACTAAAAAAAAATTTAAATGTAAATTGTAAGATAAAAGTTTTAGAGAGAGGACCTTATAACGCCATATTTTTATAAATATGTAAGAAAAAGTATGAAGCAAAAATAATTTGTGTGGTAGGTGCAACATTGCAATATAATTTATCATTAAGTATTAGAGGTTAATTTGAGCTTATTTCAATCCTTGTGTACCACTAATTTGGCTTTTAAGTGTTAAAAATATATCATGTTTAATATAATATAACTTAACACTGTGAAGTTGGTAAATTATAACTTTGCAATTAATTAATGATATTTCTACAGATGGACATAGCAACAGCTTTGCTAAGCAATGGCAATAGAGAAATATACATATCGGTGAATAATGTATTGGCTAGAGTGCCATGGGCCAACCCGGGCTTGGTGGCAGGACTGCTGGGTAATTATAACTTAGTAGATATAACCAGGGATGCCCATTCCCTCCAAAGGCTATGGCGCATCCCCCTCCAAATACCCTCCTCCATTTCAAATAGAAAGTTGACAATAATCACTGCATGCATTTCCAAATAATAAAAATTATATAAATATAGTCAATTTTATTTTTATGTATTTGTCAACATTTAATTATCATTCTTCAAGCTCGTTTCTTACTGGATGGATATATAATTTAATGTTATAAGATTAACAAACACTCCAGTAAATAAATTTTAATTGTGTTAGGCCTTTCGGTAACAAAGTTACCATCTTAAGACAACCAAACTAAATTTTACATTGTTTACATTTTATTGATAAAAAAAAAAAAAAAACACATGGAATAATTTAAATAAGAAAATAATAAAAATATTTATAAAAATTGTATAGATTTAAAAAATAATAATGGTGTATTTTCAAATGTTCCTGGGTCGTTAGTAACTAGAATTTCTAAGAATATTTTTACATATAAGCTTTCATAACCATCTAATTGTTCTTTATTTTGAACTTATTTATTTATTTATTTAAAGTGAATACAAAATCAAGGCCTCACCAAGTTACGCAAAACTTGTCGGTGAGGTCCTATAGTAAATAAGAAAAGAAATAAAAAACGCAGTACAAAAAATACATTCATATATGCTTATATATATTTTATAGTGTTATTTATTAGTAATTATTGGCGGTTTAGGGCAGGCACCTATTTTACAAAATAGAAAATGCAGATTATAATGTTACAAAACTATGCATTACAATAGAAGGC
>JAQJVL010010348.1:0-12690 GCA_035578905.1 Stictocephala bisonia
GAGGTGTTTGAGAATGCAACGATCAATGGCGTGACGATGTAAGTCAGCTGCAAACATAGCAATGCCTTTACGTCTTGCATCGTAATAAAATATAGGTCCTCGTTTAAGTTCTTTGTATGCACCTGTTTTATAAACTATTTGTTTGATATTCTGAATTTAAGTGTAAGTAAACATATTCTGATCGTGGACTTTATAATAATGTTTCCTATCGTTTTCTAATTTTTCATATCGCATTATTTACATATTTTTCTACTGTACTTTTAGTTGGACTGATTGAAAATGCCACTTCAAGTTGATTTCTACAAAAAAAGTTCTTTTTTCTGTCGTATGCCAAATGCAGTACTCTTGGCAACACCGCGCGTCAGAAGTACACTGAAATGCCACTAAGTGCTCTCATTTCAAGTCAGGGCATTTAACAATAAAGTATAATATATACCCAACCATGTAGTATCAAAAGTGAAGAATATAATTATTATGAATTTGAAATACTGTGCTAGATTCGCTTGTAGGAAACTATTTTAACTCACTTCTCAAATACAACCATAAAAATTATCATAGAAGAAACTAATTCAAGATCAATTAACTAAGTTTTTTGAAGATAAATCACTCCTGTAGACTAATACTCTGCAATGTATCTTCACGAACATATTTCATGTATGAACAGGCAGCGACTAAGCCGTTTAGAGGTGATTTGTCGCATTCATAAATTATAATTTACCTGGGCTGATCTGATTGCAATATAAATTTGATTTATAACGTTTAGAAACCCAAGTAACATATTGCACGGTTTAGTAATGAAATAGGTTATTATATCGACAGTTGTGCTTTGTGAAGTAAGGCGTTATAATGAAGAAATTAAAATCATTTAGACAACTGATTTTATTGGCGTATGCTGTTTGTATAGATAAATAAACTGTTTAAAACAATGGATTGCCTTATACAGGGTGTATATGATGTCTGGAAACACCTAAATATATTCTTTACTCGTTGAAATATAAATTATAAACTTTTTACTATTGTGTTAGGCATCTACTTTCTGGAACATTGTTTAGTCATTCATAAACAATAATGTTTTGTTTGCAAATTTTTGAAGATGTTGCTAATGAGATGGTTAATTATTGCTTTTAAATTCGTCATATAAATGAATAAAAGTTATATTTCATTGTAACCATAAACATTACCAGTATGAATTTTTCAAAACTTATTATTCTGTGAATTCATATAAAATATTCTTATTGAAAAGAAATACTGTAGAATCGTTTGGTTTGTTATGATTTTTCATAAGTTTAACTACCACAAAACATAACTTAAAGAAATAGTTAAAATACTGTGGTTGTATGGTCTGTGAAGTAATAAGTTTGATTAAAAGTAATTCATTTATTCATGTTATTTTATTCACATTTATAAATGGAAATCGTAGAATCATGCATATTGTTGCTAGGTTAAGTATTAATAGGTTAGATTAGGTTATGTTTGATTAGGTCATGTTATAATTGATTAGGTTAGGTTATGTTAGATTTATTAAGTTAAAGTTAGAATTATTAATTGATTTGTACAATAGTTATAGTATATTCTTCAGTATGAAAGAATGCTGAAGAATATATACCTTGTGATACATCACTTTAAAGGTTATTGTAAACTGAATTGAATGTCATAAGTCCCATATTTAAGGAGTCACTATATCATAAAATGTAGCACTTTGAATATTGAAAATTGGTGATGCTAAACAATTTAATTTTAACTTCCACGATTACTTAGAGATTCAGTTTGTAGCATTAAATTCAGTTTACTATCACCGTTAAAGTGATGTATCACAAGGTATATGCTTCTGTACGGAATATTGAAGATATCCTCGACAGGACGTCCACCGTTACTACGACATGACGTCCACTGTTACTACGACATGACGTCCACCGTTACTACGACATGACGTCCACCGTTACTACGACATGACGTCCACCGTTACTACGACATGACGTCCACCGTTACTACGACAGGACGTCCACCGTTACTACGACATGACGTCCACCGTTACTACGACATGACGTCCACCGTTACTACGACATGACGTCCACCGTTACTACGACAGGACGTCCACCGTTACTACGACATGACTACACACTATTCCAAAAAGTAGTTGCTTAATTCCTAATACAATTGTAAAAAGTTTCGAATTTATATTTCGATGATAAAGAACATACTTAGGTGTATCCAGATATAATATAAATAAAACCGTCTTATGTATCAATGTCAATATTTTTTCAAGTTCTTAATGTTTTAAGTATTTATCCTTATGGCAAAAGTATTGCTTTAGAGGTTAGGTGAAATATTTAAAAATGGTGTTTAAACAAGTGAACTGGCTCGAGGATGACTCGACGTATAAAGTGATGAATAGAAATATAATGTTTTTTTTCATGAAGTAAAATGAACTTTGAGTAACCGTACTTTCTAATTATAGTAATTCGTAATTAATTGAATGTAAACTAATGATTTTACTAAAGATTTAAAAAAATCACTATTGGTCAAGAACTAACCAATTTGGCCCAAACAAGACAATTTTTTATAAGTGTTTTAAAACAAAAGTAAACAAATTAATTTATTTATAGTTTTCTTCAGATTATCCTCAGATATGAGACGTCTACAAAACTGCAGAGTGAATTTTGAGGCGAATATGAATGGATATATGAATGTGAGTTGAGAGTGAATAACCTGTGTAGTCTGTGTTACTATCTGAGATCAGCTTATGCTCAGAAAAGTCAATTCATTAAATGTATTATTTAATGTACTTAATAATAATATGTTTTATTAATAATCAATAGCACTGTACGTGTATGGGTGGATGGGTCAATACCACTGTACGTGTATGGGTGGATGGGTGGGTCAATACCACTGTACGTGTATGGGTTGGCGGGTGGGTCAATACTACTGTACGTGTATGGGTGGGCGGGGTGGGTCTATACCACTGTACGTGTATGTGTGGGTGGGTGGGTGGGTCAATACCACTGTACGTGTATGGGTGGATGGGTGGGTCAATACCGCTGTACGTGTATGGGTGGGCGGGTGGGTCAATACCACTGTACGTGTATGGGTGGATGGGTGGGTCAATACCACTGTACGTGTATGGGTGGGCGGGTTGGTCAATACCACTGTACGTGTATGGGTGGGCGGGTTGGTCAATACCACTGTACGTGTATGGGTGGGTGTGGGCGGATCAATACCACTGTATGTGTATAGGTGGGTGGGTGGGCGGGTCAATACCACTGTACGTGTATGGGTGGGGGAGTGGGTGGGTCAATACCACTGTGCGTGTATGGGGGTGTGGGTGGGTCAATACCACTGTACGTGTGTGGGTGGATGAGTGGATCAATACCACTGTACGTGTTAGGGTGGGTCAATACCACTGTACGTGTATGGGTGGGTGGGTGGGTGGGTGGGTCAATACCACTGTACGTGTATGGGCGGGCGGGTGAGTTATGATATTTTGTCGGCATGCCAACTTGCACGTCAAGAAAACTGTCACGAGAGAGGCCCCTGCAGTGTTTACACATTGATAGGCAACCAAAGCGCGATTTTCTCAGCTGAACGCTCCGATGCAACGTTTCTCTCCGGAGCAAGACATAACCTTCAGTAAAGGATCGGGTGCTTATCTTCAGGAATGACACTGGATCAAGTCTTTCTTCTATTGTCGGAGTACTCTTATGAGCCAAACCTATTTAGATCTGGAGACGGTCCACAGCGAATGAAATATTGCTGTATCTGATGTTTGTGAAAATAGCTAAATTAACACGTGTTTCACAAATTTAAAAACCATACTCGGTGTAATGGAACTCTCGACTTGATATGAACGCACTTAGTGGCGTCTGAGTAGGTTCCTGAGGTGCGGCACTGTAAAGAGCAAATTGATCTGGCAGTCTCAGACTATTTATATACAATAAGAAACAAACATTTATAAGACGATGGCCCCGAGCATAGATCCTATCACCTACAATTTCCAACACTTTGTCTCCAAGTAGTAGGGTTACAGCACTGCGCCACTTGTACCGCTAGTGTACAGTGTAAAGTATAAATATGTGTAGCTTGCATACATATATATTTATATGTAAAAGCTTCCTTGATGATTGGTTAGTGGCAAAATAAGTTACTGAATCACTTTTGATTCAATACTGAGAGTAGCTCGAAGAAGAGCTGGCATAATTTTTATTAATAATAAGTTTATATAGAATATAAAATCAATGGTAACTTCAAATTGCTATGAAATATCATATCAACTTATATTGTACAAATTTATATGATTTTAAGAACTAAAAATTACGTTAAATAATTGTTTCACATAAAATAGGGACTCTTATTCAATTGAGTTATTTTGATACATAGATTAAACCTATTTGTAGGTAATATTGTACTAAATAAATATAATTTTTAATTGACTTATTGTGGTAAGAATGGGACGAAATGTATGGTTTCAAGTTTAAAAATAGGTCAACTTTAAGGCTTAAGTAATATAATCAAACTGGCTTTTAAAAAATTCATATATTTATTTTTAGGATCGGTATTTAGGTGTTAAAAAATTACATCATAGTTTAAGTGTTATTTAATTTTAATTTCAATATTTTTTTACAATATACAGATTTGATAAGTTCACAATATATCGTATATGCCAATCTCGAAAATTACACTTTCCACCATACAGAACTGTCCTTATATAAATTACTTATGGTTATATACAATTCATTCTACACATTCTTATAACGTACATACAAAGTATAATGTATTTATGAAATAAATTGAAATATCATAAGCCATAAACATATAGTGAAGATATATATTTCATTACTTGAACTAGATCAATCTATAAAGTCCTTTTCTTTTATGATAAAGTAGAATTATTTTTTAATATTTCAACTAAAATATCATGTATAAAATACTACAGTTAAAGTTGAGCAGTTATCAACGAAGTTCATGTAAAAGTTGTCTTAACTTGTTCCCTCAGACTTTATGTTTATGGAAACTTAAGTTATAAAAGATACACTTTAAGCAAGACTCAGTGACCAACTTCAGATGCTCCATACATATTTTTTATGAACATTTTTATTTATAATTTTTAGAACGGCTTTAATGTCAATAATACAGCTGTGTATAATTTACACCTCTCCAAGATCATGTTTGATAAAAAGGGGAAATAATTATCGAATGGGGTTGTTTTTTTTTTAATTTGGTTTGAGAAGGAGCTACTTAATATTTCGTTTAATTAACCATCCTTTTATTAAGATAACTAAGAGTGGAAAATTTATCTCGTAAGTGGATATAAGCACAACCAATGGATGTTGCAAAAATCCATGAAACATAATGGCTCTACATAGTATATAGCCAAAAAGGGTGTCTCTTTTAAATGGGCCAATATTGTGATCTTGGAAACCACGAGTCTTACAAAAGTTTTTAAATTGAGAACCTTACCTTGTTTTTAGAGACAATTGAAAATACATATTTCAAATTTTGAAAAACAGCCACCATTTTCGAACATGGCGGTCAACTTTGTTATTTCTTATGAAATATCCTATATTTAATGATTTTCTTATATAGAAATGGTAATTTTGAGACTTTTTTATTCTTGTCAGTTATTCGATAATTTGCTTAATAACGTAGATATGAGAGCTAAAAATATTGAGATGACAACTTTTTTAATATGCATTAAAAAATGTATCGTATCTGTAAAGATTACAACATATATTTGTTAAATGTATGCTTAGCTAATCTTTTTCACAATTTAACAGCTTAGTTTATTAAATTATAACACACAGAAATTAAAACAAATATATTACTATTTTTTCACAGATAAGTTGATGTTGGCAGCACTGTTACTATTATCAGCTGTTTAAGTCAACTTCCAATGCAGCTCAATTGTCAGTCCAATCATATGGTCCATGGACCACCGGTTATGGGAGGTGTATCGTTAAAGTAACTCTAAGTTCTATTTTATGTATAAACAATATTGAAACATAGAACAACAAAGAATTACTGACCAGTAATATACATAACTGCATAGTTAACTAAACAGAAGTTGAAAAATCGTTCCCAGCCACCAGTTCAATGCTACGTTTGAACTTAAATTATAGATCAGAGTAAATTACAGCGTATTTGACTAAAATCCATATTACTCTATTATGAACACGTTTATTGGTCTTAACAATTTCCAACCTCTATTCAATATTTATGTCACATGAGAAGTACTTCTACACTTCTTTATTTCAAGGATTTTCATTTCCATGTCAGAAAAAATATTTATAAATATTTGAAAATAAATATAGGACCTTTACCGTTAATTCACTACCACTACTTTTTCCGTTACTTCACTACCACTACTTTTTTATCGCAATTACGGTTAGGTTAAGTCAGGTCAGGTTAGAATAGGTCAGGTTAGCTTAGGTTACGTTAGGTTAGATTAGATTAGATTAGGTTAGGTTAGATTAGATTAGGTTAGGTGGCTACTAAATTTTATCACAAACTGGTAAATCCAATGATTGACTTACCACCGAATGCCCTCAACGTGTTTAAGTTCTTGGAAACTGATAAGATAATGATAGCAATATCGGATTCCTAGTGGATAATGAAAACCACAGTGGACGTAAAAATGATTGGGGAACAGTTATTAGAGCAATATCGGTAGTGAGCAGTTATTTATCAAGTGGTAGTGAATTAACAGAAACAAATAAAGTAGTAGTGAGTTAACGGAAAAGATCATTAGTACATAATTTTCAACGTAATACTATTTAGGTTAACTTAGAATCATTCATAGTTACCGGTTAGCACAATATTCATCTTTCTATTGTTATATTTGAACAATTGATCGATTATTAATTCATTAATAATCGTTTAATAAATATTAATTAATAACTAAGAAAGTCAAAACATACTGTGAGAACTATTCCAAATAAAACTGAAAATGATATATAAAACAAAGTTATTCAATTACGACTCGTGTATTATTCAAAATATATAAGTTAAACCAGTGACATTTAAATTAATTATGTGCATAATGTTAAAATGGTTTTGTAAGTCGATCTCAGGTGTTGGAGGCCTCAGAGTATATCCTTGTTATTTGCTCTATCGACCATTCTGACTCGTTCAGAGATTGGTTTTCTGCTTCACCGCACCAATCCTCGCCCCCAAACCTTCACATTTATACTAGGTACTCTACAATGATGAATGTTTTACAATAACTAAACTGTACTTTTGACAACTATATTTACTACTACGTAAATATTAAATTAGACTTTCCTTACACATTTTATGTCATTAAACATACATTCAATGTATAAATTAGATAATTGTTAGTGGAGTAGAATACAATTCCTTATTAACGGCTACCTTTTTTAACAATGTATATCCAACAATTACTAAAATTTTTTAGGCTTTTGATTTGCACGGGATAGTTTCAGACCGAGTAAGACGGGGAACGAGTAAAGGACAAGGTCAATATTACTTATAAAATCTAACAGTCAAGGCCAGGACTCGAAACTGATATCTCTAGCTCAGGGTCAAATTCCTTAGACAACTCGGCCACTGGCTCACCTAAATATGAAAATTTACTGCTTGCTCAAAAGACTACAATAGAATTTTAGAAACATTATTTATCATGATTTGTGTCAGTTATATCAAAATAAGGCTAAGAATCTTCACTTGATTTCTAAGTTTTACCACAAAATAAAAGCGACATATGTAATCAAGCTAGAACAAAAATATTGCTATATATATGTTTTATCTACAATTATTTCTTACTATAGATTCACAGTGGTCTTATAGTACTATAGGTTTCACCATTTACAATATTGGTACTTCTAAGGCAACTTAATCGTTCAAAAACAGAGTGATTAAATGAATCATTTTAAGGACAACTTCAATTACTTCTCTATACTTTATATATTGGGGCTTCATTATTAACTTCAAATTCATTTTTTGAAGGTAATTAATGAAAAATAGCATAAACCATATCGGGGTAGTTAAGTTATAACTAATATTAGCAAAGGAATAACAGTTTCTTTTTATTTTGGCATTGATACATTTTTACAAATTAATTTGTTGAAAACTATTCGAAAGTCGGGTTTTTTAAATTATACTTTATAAAAGGTAAAGAAGAACTCGTAAAATAAAATATCAGAATGGCTTTAGTGGGTTATATTTGCTAAAAATTAAATATAATTTGTATTTTGACTTATCCTCTTTCATATTTTTCCAAAACATAATAAAGTACAATATAAAAAATATCATTATCAGTATGAGAGTTTCTAACTAAAGCTAATGTGAACAATTAACTATAAATTGTATTAATTTAATGTAAAAAATGTTTGAATACAACAAATGCTTCCACATTACTAGTTAAATTTGGTTTTGTACAAAAGTAAATAAGTTTCCGCATTTATTGTTTGTTTAAATTTGTTATCTAAAATGTAAAAGCTATATAACCAAAGACATTAAATTTTATTTTTAAAATAAACCTTCACACGCCATTTCACATGAGCCACTAGTCTGTGAGTGAAGCAATGACAGTTTGGGACTCAAACCTTGGAACTATTACTCCGCAGTCAGAAGCCTTAACACTACTGAGCTACCACGTGAGCTCCTAAATGTAAAATTAGATTAGTTAGTATAATTATGAACCCTTTGCTTGTTAGTTTTAAATTAAAAATTACATTTACTTTTACAATAACGTTGTTTAAAATTTATTTGTACCCATTCGATTTTTCATAATAGTAAATTTGTTGGAGTTTTTAAAACTTACACAACGTTTCGCCAGGTATAAAACACCTGTCGTCTTCAGGTGTTACTTACTACCTTAATGTATTGTATGTTTTTTTCATAATTATGTGAATCTGTTGTGGTTTTGTAAGAAGACGATTATCTGAAAAATCTATTATAATCCATAAACATTCTTCTGTCATTCTTTAAGGTGCTTTCACGTTAAGGTGGATTAGTTAAGTGGAAAAAAAGGGAAAAATCTTTTATGTGTAGGATAAGCTAGTAAGTAGCACCTGAAGACGACTAGAGTTTCATAAATTTCGAAACGCTCCGTTAGTGTTAAAAGCATTAGAAGCGTCGGAAAACTAATTAACCGGTATTAACAATGACATTTAAGGGTCGTAATTACAATATTACAATTATCAGAATAAATTAACCCTACGTGATAAAAAATGACGCATTTAAAATCACTTTTTCGCATGATAGAATTTCAATGATACAATTTAGCCTTTAGACTGAACTGTCATATTTTTTACAGAACATATAAAAATCTAATTATCATATCACACTTTTGAAGAAACGTTCGTGAACCAGAATCGATAATAAAATCTAACATTTAAATTCGAACCTTCAGATGAATGTAATAAAGGCAAGGTGTGATACATATGGAATATATGAATACGTTTACAATAATTTGTTTTTAAATTGTTCAATATAAGATTTTCCTCTTTTGAAACAAGAAGATCGTATTCCTAGCTTGTACAATGAAACTGCAACGGTATTATTGAATTACATAAGTTTGGTCATCGTAATTTTTATTTAACTCTTTTTTTATTTAATATTATTCCTATATGCGTAATCATATTATAACAGTTATTATAAAATTTCGTGGATAACAAACTATTCAACAATTAAATTTTAATTAATAGGGTAGTCAACTGAAATAAACTGTTATGGACCATTATAAATATTAAAATAATTCTGAGATGATGATTGTAGTTAGGATAATCATACACGTAGAGGGAGTGGGAGGTGTAGTATGACGCAAAATCAGGAGTGTTTTGTGAGAGGTTTAAAGTATGTTTTATATATGTATTTGATACGCCGATCGTCAAGATATGGGCGAATATGGATTTCGAATGAGTGATAATGAGCGAATGTAGTTATTGTTACACGCTAAGACCGACTACTCATTAGATAGTGAAATTAATTAATATACAAAGCCATTTGTTACCAGCTGATTCCTTTCAAAATTTGTCACGACTCTGGTTGGGATCGAACTGAGAATCTTTACCTTATTAAGCTGGGTTTTAACAAACTACTCTAGCGACCAATATAGTTTAAGTTACCATAATCTATTAAAACTATCTGAAAATGTATTGAACAAGAATAATCTTGAAAATAAAGGATTGTGGTAAGGGAATAAGAAGAAATAGAGAAAAAATCTGTTTTATGTAGGATAAGGTAGGAAGAAGTATTTACACAGCACTTGAATACGACTGGAGTTTCATATATGTTCTTTAAGTTTTAAAAGCACTCAAGATATTCCTTGAGTGTTGTAATGACAATAACATGAATCAGCAAATAATGAACAAAAAGTAATCATCAAAGAATAACTATTATTGTCTCTGAATGTTATTTAGTCCATTAAAATTACACCTAAAAGTAGAGGTACCTAGAGATGAATGCTGGAAAGATCTAAGTCGTTTAAAACACTTAATATAGGCTTTGAAACGAAATAATCTGAGTGTGAACTATCTTAGAGGGTAAAAAGCAAAAAATCTAAAAATGTAAATTTTTGAACTTTTGTCAGATTTTCGCTCATAAATCCAGAACGACGCCTTCTTTCAAAATCTATAGCATTGGTTACTTTCCAATAAACCATTCTAGTACTACACTCCAAGTAATGATGCACTCACGTCTTTAACTGGTACCTTGATTTTATTGATTTTACAATGTCAACAAACTACGTATATATTCGTATTAATTTTATTTATTTTTAATTTGTTCAAAATGTTATATTTTTATTTCTCATCAGCACCTATGAGGGTTGACAAGTAAACAAGGGTTGACTGCTAGGAAAAGGTTTGCTAATGTCAATTGTCCACTAAACGTGAGTAGTTACGTTTTCCCATTCGTATTAAGCCTAACTGTGAGTTCTATCTAAATACAAATACATTTTCATTTATTATTTATATAAAGCTTAAAGCTTTAAACATATCACAGTTATTTAAGTCTGGCAAACACTAATTTTCGTATACTCATTCCTATTTTTTTTATTCTAACTAGAATAATTTTTACTATAAAAGAGAATAAAAATAGGAATACAATCAACTCAGAAGATGTAAAACAAAAGTTTTTACTTTTAAAAGTAAAGAAACACAATACTCAATTTCTTCTATCAGTAATATTACATTTTCACTATGCTACACTATTTCTCTAGATCCCTCAAAATTTCTAATCCTAGTGCTTGAAATCCTTTTAAGGGATTGGCTGTGTTTATGTAACCCCCCTCCTTTTACGAATAGCTATATTAACTCTTCTGACTTACAATGTTGGGACCTTGGACTTTACGTTGTATCATATCAAAATATTCATATGCAAATTTATAAACGGTATTTGCCAAATTACTGGGATTCGTTACTTTTATGGAATAGTAATAAATAAATAAGTATTGAAAAAATGTTCTAACATCCAAAATTCATGCTCCAACTAACTACTAATATGTAAATAATTCGTATTTTTAAATAAGTATGAGTCTAGTAAACACTATCACAAATTCTTTATGTGTACAACCCAATTTAAACGATTATCTTTTAATATGTTTAATATTTAAGTATGTATTAATATACATTAATTATCAATGTATTATTAAATATTTTTTTTATTTACTGAATTACAATTATTGTGTAATGTTTTATGTAAAAAACGAGTATATGAAACCATTATTCAAGACTAGTTATAAAACAGTATATTTTTCAAGCTCTACAAAAATACATTTCGTACAAATCATCAAAATATATTTGTAATACTAATGCTGGGTTGAATAATAACTTTAATCCAACCCCCTAATTTCAAAAATTGAACATACAATCTAGAATGAGTAGTATAAACCAATTTATAAGTATAGTAAAGTAATACAAGTCCTTAAAATCTCATAGTTTTCGTTAGATAAAAAAGTTAATTAAAGTATAACTTTAGTTATATACTGAAGATAGTTATCACGATAGACAAAAAAATAACTATTCAATAACATCCTACAGAAAGTAATAAAGTAAAACACAATTTTTATTTATGATGCTGTAGTTATAATATTTCTGTTATAGTTTAGTACAGAGTTTGAATTAATAATAATTTATGAAATATGTTTAAATTAAACACTTAAGTAATTAATATAAACCTTTAATCAATGTCATAAAAAATAAATAACATTTAATATAGGTTATTTACAATATATAAGATTGTATACAATATACACACGATATATATATTACAACAATGATATGTACAATATGTAAGGTCTAAGTACGATAATTATCTAATGATCATTCTTCCAACGACTTAGTTATAAAGTTACTCCCCATGGAAAATAAAACAACCTGACAGAACATAACCGAAAATAACCTAACTCAAGCATATCAAAACATACCATAACAAAACTTAACCTAACCTAATCTAACCTAACCTAACACGCCAACCAAACCAAAGCTAACCCTTCCCAACCCTAAACATAACCTAAGCCAACATATCCTGACTCAAACTAACCTAACCTCAGCTAATCTGACCTAACCTAACAAAACTTAACCAACCCGACTCAACATAATCTAACATAACCCAATCTAACCTAAGCTAATCTAACCTAACCCAACCTTACCAATCCGATCCAACCTAACCTTAATTAAACTTACCCAACACAGCATAACAAAATCTAACCAAACCTAACCTAAGATCGCCTAA
>JAQJVL010010349.1:0-12698 GCA_035578905.1 Stictocephala bisonia
CCGTGGACAGTAAAATGTGTGTGGTAGGCCTACCGAAAGTTTTATTATTCGTTGTTTTCCTCGTGTGTGAACTGTGTTTGCTAAGTTTTAATTAATTTGTGACGCGTCCCACTTGGACTTATTTGTTTTCTTTAACCTGAAGATGCCGTCCGCATTCACGGCGAAACATGTAGTTGTTATCACCATCACACGCTGTGAACTGTTTGACGGAAGGTAAAGTAAACCTATTTTAGTCTATACCAGGATTGGCATTTTTTCTTTTTATTTGATATAAAGAGATGGAGATAAAGAGAAAATATTTGCTGTATTGATGATTTCATAAATAGTAGCGGAGTCATAAAATGAAAAAGAAAAAAACATACAGGCACACAATTCAGTTGCGTTGCCGAAAATCGTGTAATAGGCCTACCTCACTCTCTGGCCGTTAACGAGTTGCGCGCAATCCTACCTGCGTTATTTGCGATGTCCCAAGAAGGCCCCAAACCAGTACTCGAGTTGTGCGCAATACCGATATCAGGTAGTCTGTCCAGTCTTGGCCGCTCAAAAATGCAAATTAGACCACAAGCTGAGCTATAAAAATATTTCTGTAAATATCACAATCCGCCAAAAATAACTTGAATTGTCACTGGTCTGATTCCGAATAGCACCAAACTTATACAGTAGAGTCTCGATTATCTGCCATAAACGGGCCGGCGGAAGGGCGGATAAGCGTAAATGGCGGATAATGGGGAGTGTTGAATAAAACCTAAATTACGTACGTAAACAGTTTACAGTATATTTTTATTTACTTACACGATTAAATGTAATACATAATTCATTACTCACTTTAAAACGGAAAAAATTATTTTAAACACATAAATTGAAACTGGTTGAGTTTATGGTGAGTGGAAAAAGCTGGTGATTTTGGTCTGCCTTCCTGACGTTTCCCGCTTTTTCGCCGCTACGTCTCGCCATCTCTGGAGCATCATAATGTCAACAGCCCTGGCTTCTTCTTGCTGCTCGACGTATTTAATGGCTGCTTCAAAGATTTTCACCCCTTCTTTATGTGCAATTTTTTGGGGCTCAACAGTCTCTGGTTCTTCAACATCTTGATCGTCACCGCTATTGACAAGTGTGACGATTTCTGCATCAGTTATTTCGTAACTTTCATCTGCTGTAAGCCACTCTCCTACTTCAACCGAAGTTGCGTCTTCACACCCAGGAATTCGTTGCAATGTGGGTAAAATATCTTCATGAATTTCATCATGCATGGTTCCAGCATCTTCATCCTCACCCAACAGCTTTTTCCATGATCTGGCAATAGTATCTGCTCCGACATTGTCCCAGGCACTTGCAATCCAATAAGCCACATCTTTTAGATTTATACGTTTCAGCTTTGGAATCATGTCCTGGCCATCTTCTATTTCTTGTATCAGGGTGGAGAGAAGGCGTTTTCTATAGTTCCTCTTCAGTGTTTCCAAAACACCTTGATCCATAGGTTGGCAAATTGCAGTTACGTTGGGGGTTAGGAACATGGCCTTTATATCCTGGTCTTTTAGATCATCTACATCAGGATGACTTGGTGCATTATCTATAAGTAGAAGTGCTTTTCTGGGTAGGTTATTCTCTTTCAAACACTTTTCTGTAGATGGTACAAACTCTTTTAAAAACCATTCTTTAAAAATATCCCCGCTCATCCAAGCACTTTTTTGGTTAAAATATTTTACTGGCAGTGCGTGTTTCGCGATTCCCTTGAAAGCCCGTGGATTTTTCGCCTTTCCAATCATTGTCAGTTCCATTTTATGGTTTGCTGTAGCATTACTACAAGGCCAAAATTGTTACTCTCTCTTTGCTGCGTTTGTAACCCGGAGCTGCTGCTTCAGTCCAAGCTGCAAGGCTCTTACTTGGTAACATTTTATAATTAAGGCCCGTTTCGTCACAGTTAAATATTTGGTCTCCTCTTAACTGCTCAACTTCAATAAGTGTTTGAAATTCTTTCTTGAACCTTTCCATTTCTTCAAAGTTGGATGACAATTTTTCACCACAAATATTTAACTGCCGGATTCCATATCGTTTTTTCCAGCGGTCTAACCAACCAATGCTTGCTGTGAATTCTGTGTCGCCTTCATTAAATTCATTTTGGAAATGCAACGCCTTTTCTTTTAATATAGGTCCTGAAATAGGCACTCCTTTGTCCCTAAATTGGGCAAACCAAATGAATAAGGCCTCACTAGTTTTTTCATAGTCACTTTTCTTCATCGTTTTTCTGTCTTTTAAGTCAATTTCAGTCACTCGTGAGGCACACCATTGTTCTAATTCTGATCTCTTTTTTTTCCAATCCCCAACAGTGCGACGACCAACGCCATAGTCATCGGCTACCTTCTGCAACGTCTCTCCTTTGTCCAGCCTTTTTAAAGCGTTGAGCTTGTCTTGCATTGATAACACAATCTTTTTTTTTCTTTTGTTCCTCTCCATAATCCACTTCACCAAACAGCACTACAAACACTTATCACAAAAAATAACTTTAAATATATAAATAACTTTACCGAACACACGACTAGCGGTGCCTTTCAACGCGGGAGCGATCCATCAACTGACAAAAATATGTAGAGAGATATACGGGCACGGCGCGGGAAGTGGTAGGTGGGGGTGGGGAAGGCGTCTAACCGGTTTGGGCGGAGCGGTACAGTCGGTGACATATCAGTAATAGAGCACGTACACTCGCTGATGACCACAAAATGTCCTCTGACTATTTTTGTAAAATTATATTAATTAAATAAAATGCCAAAGGTGCGGCGGATAACACAGAATGGCGAATAACCAAGTGGCGAATAATCGAAACTCTACTGTACTACAAAATAAGCACATATCTGCTTATTCTGTGCTTATATTTTCTTGATTATTGGTAAAATATAATAATTGTCTATATCAGCTGAACTTGTTTCCAAGATGACAAAATCAGAATTTCATTTTACTTTAACAATTAAAGTGTGACAATATCTGAATTGATTTTGGGCTTGAGTTTGATATAAAAAAAAAAATAATAATAAAATGGATAGTATTTTTATTAATATTTATATTTATTATTTTGGTGTACGGTACTAGACTAACAATCATCGCCTATCCTTTGTTTTGCCTGTAACGTTTTAGGTACAGCTTGGACGTTTTGTCATTGGACCCTTTCCTAACTCTCATTAGTGATTTAAGTTATCACCGTAATACTATGTCCTAATTAATCTAATGTGTAGCTAAATAAGTGTAAATAATATAAGTTGTTTGACTTTTAGTCATCTTTTTAACCGCAGATGTTTAATATAAGTATGTTTGCCATTCATTTAAATGTTAATATTAAATTACAATAATTTTTAAAAGTGTATAGCCTATATTACTCCCCACAGATCTAGAGTTGAAGTGTTTGGTTATTAAAAGAATGTCCCTGTTCTTCTACTTAGGATTAATTTACCATATTTGAAAGTGTATGCTTATCATTAATATATTTTATATATATATATAATATAATATATACTTTCAATTATTATATATATTTATTTCAATTTGAAACCATACTATTACAGTTAAAAATATGCGCAAAACCCAAATTTACATATTATTTTTTAACTATATTATTGTTTATTTGTAATAGTTTTTTGTTTATATAGTTTTGTTAGTTCTTGGCATTGTTTGTTCTGTTCATTCTCAGTATTGTAAATAAATCATATTCGAATTGTTATAATTAATATGCCACAGAGTGTGGCTATAGTTTATTTTGTTATTATTTGGACTCTGTAGTTACTTAAAATTAGTTATTTCTTATGTTATTGCTGGTCACGCTACTTGTGAAGTGTTACCAGTGTAATTCCAGAGTGTCTTTTCCAGAGAAATTGAAAATATAAATAAATTGCAGTTTATCCATTCTTTCACATCTAGTAAAATAATAGAAACGTATATGAAAAACAGATGTGTTAACTTTAATTATATTCGCCTTAGACATACTTTTTACAATGGTCTGATTCAATCAAAGTTATAGAACGGTATTTTTGAAAGGTGGACATAAACAAAATTTACAATAATTCCAACCTGATTAAAATAGTGAAAATTGACTCTAAATAATTTGTGGTCTAGTTATATTCTATAACGATAATATTTCCTAACCAATTTCAACTGACATTGAGATTGTTTTTCTCAAGAATTAATAATAGTCACAACTCTTCATGATTCCGAAAAAAAAAAAAAAAACTGACCATTCGCCAAACAATGAAATATTTTACAAACAATCATGCAATTACTTGGAAACAAATAATATGTTAATGTTACAGACAGTAATAATTAATTTATTATTATTACTGTCTGTAATAATAATAAATTATTATTACAGATTGATTATTACAGATTACAACCTAATTATAACCAGTTTGGTTATAATTTGGTTGTCTGAAGATGGTAACTTTGTTACCGAAAAGCCTTACACAATTAAAAATTTATTTACTGGAGTGTTTGTTCATCTTACTGTATAACATTAAATAAAACAGACGTTTATAATAAAATTTAAAATAATGCTATTTTAAATTAAATGCCTATACACAGATTGTCTGAATCAGGCCATAAGATGAAAGCTATTTTTATCTTGAATAGAGGTAAATTAGTGGTTTTGTTATGATTTTTTCTAAGTCTATCATAAAATTTGAATCACTTGGGTTTTATATTTTGCCCAGTATTATTCTATATAAATATTATAGGCCTATTTCAATATTTATTTTGTCAAAGAAATAAATAATGTCACATTTTTTAATATTTTACTATATTATATTATATATTCCTGGAATATTTGCAGATTAATTTCATAGTTGAAATGGGAGTCATTGATTGGATTTGAAAACAATTTATTTTTTAATCAATTACCGAATATGAAAAAATTAATGATTGAGTACAACAGTCGATTTAATCACCTAATCGATGGTTAAAATGCAATAAATAAAGATTTTTCAGCTGGGCTATATAATATGAAAATGTTTACTTAAATCAGCAGTAATTATCGCCAGCATTGCCAATAAGTTAGCGGTCTATTCAAGTGTGTCTATTTACAAATACACGGTGTGTTAATCATATAAATCAATATGGTGTTTTAATTTATTTAGTTATAAATATTTCTTTATTCAATATGAATGTCTCACTGAGTTTTACTGTAATAGTATCAACACAGTATTCTTTATTATTCGAAAGACATGCAAGCAAATATAAAATTGATTTTGTTTTATTAGCCTCCAGAACTGTTATATTATAGAAATAATACTGGTTAACAGTATTACCTTTTTAACAGGAAATAAATTACCTTTTTTCCTGTCAACAGTTCTTCAAACACAATCTGCTATGTACATTTCGAAGCATAAAGCTTCATCATCAGGCTTTCAAAAAGTCACTATTTTCGTTAAAACACTAAAAACATTAAACACATTTAAACATATTAAAACAGTTGGTGTCTATTGCCGGCCGGCAAATGTGTTATTTTAACATGTTTAAATGTTTTTAGTGTTTTAATGTAAATAGTGACGTTTTTGAAAGCCTGATGATGAAGCTTTATGCTTCGAAATGTACATAGCAGATTGTGTTTGAAGAACTGTTGACAGGAAAAAAGGTAATTTAACCAGTATTATTTCCACAAATATAAAAACAGAGAACCCGGATAAACTTTGGCAATATGGAATAACGGAAACAATTATCTAAGCAGGATGTTGTTTGTGTGTGGGACCTGAGGAAGGAGAGGGCGGGGCGGCTGTCTGGAGAATGGGAGAGTGGATTAAGAGGAGGGAAGTGAGAGAGAGACAGAAGAGCGTGCGAGAGAGAGAGGAAATAGGGCTATGCGCAGCACAGCGTGGGGCCTCAAAACAGTTTTGGGGCCTCACCACAACTCTCCCATATGGATGGAGTATCTCTTTATATAGTAAAATCAACGCTAGTACGAACTTAAGCAGGTCGTATAGACAGTAGCACGAGCCGAGTCAGGCTCATGTTTTTCCGAGCCCAAACACTGATGTTTCGTGATTTACTTGTGGGAACTGACTCGGGGGTGACTTGGGCTGGTATGAGCCACCCTGAGCTAGCTCGCCAAATCACGAACTTGCTGTCCAAACGACTCAGGATTCAATACAACCTGCTAAGTTTGTACGCACCTCTACTGGTGTCTCAAAATTGGGAAGAATTTAGAAAAATATAAACTTATTTTTGTTGTTTGTTTCTCTAATTGTTTCATGAAAATAATGTTTAGACCATAAATCTTATAAATTAATCTGTTATTCTCATTAATAATAGGAAATACAATTTTTGTACATCGTGAAAGCACTTTATATATTTTTAAAGACCATAGTTATGATATATGGTGCATCTAGACCGGAAACAAATTAGCTGGCCTAGTCTCTCTATGAGCCTACATATGTCACGAGACACCCCACACCATTTGGACAGTTAGCTTGCGTGGGCTCGTGATGCCTCGTCTATCCATCCATCCATCAAGGTAATCAGCGACTAGTCGAGTTCTGCGTCATGTAGATATCAGATATCCATTGACACTTTCGGCATTGTGCTAAACTGATTATCGTTTCTTTCCCGGTATTCTTCACTGTTTGTGAGAAGTTAATTTATGAATTGCCGACGTGGTTGCTCAGTAGATAAGGCCTCAGACTGTGGAGGGAAATGTCCAAGGTTCGAATCCCCACTGAGCCAAGGGTCGGTACTTCACGCGTCGAATAAAGTTGACGCAGAGGCCTAGGCCCATGTCAACTGGTGAATGAAGTTTGTTTTAAAATGTTTTACATATGATGTGATGATGTACTAAAAGCAAAATGTAGTATTATAATGTATATCTTGTAATTGCCTTTTTACCGTTGTTTGCGACTTCTTTATAAACACAAGAACTTCTAAATTTGGGGGTTATTATATACCTTCAGACCGTCCTGTAATATTTGTCCCCCCTCCCCCTGAAAATACACCCTGGAGCCGCCATTGGAGTGCCTGCTATACGTGCTTGCGGACTGATACTTTCTCTCATAACTGTATTCTGCTTCACTATTCTATTCCTAACTGTATACAACAATACGGCGAACGTTTGTCATCCATACGCAAGTAGTTCTTAAACTCATCTAGATAATATTCACTCAAATCTTGTATCAGCGGCATGTGGTCAAACTGTCTAAGTCAAAGTCAAAGTCTGCAAGTTTTTATCCACACTGACCTTTGCTTTTTCTTTTTAATGCCCATGACATTAAGACTAGCAAATGCATTTACTTCAGCAATTTTTTTTCCTTTTCATGTCCATATAGAAACTGATTTAAAGTATTTGAATTGAACGAGTAACATTAAAACTAAAACGCACATTAACACAGCGTACAGGTGCTACAGCAAAACTGTGTGTTTTGCACATGCTCCAACACATTCCATTTTCACACGGTTAATTGCATGCGAATCGTCTTTAGACGCACATTCTTTCTTTTCTAACAAAAGTGAAAAGGAGATTAGCACGCGTAAGAACGTGTGTTCGAAAAACTTGCAATTTGAACAGAATACAAAAATCATGCGTACTTGAATCGGTTTGCTTTGCCGTGACGCAATCCTGCACACTCCAAGCACTTGCGAAAGAATGGACATGTAATGGGCCCGATTGGCATCTTACTCAGGTGCTTGAAGAGAGTCTATGGAAGAAGATGCCAATGATATTGAACATTTGTGTTTTTTAATGATTATTATGTTTTTGTTCAGTTTGCTTTCCCCTTTCTCTCCTGTATTATTTTAAGGTTAATGCTTTCTAACAGAATCTTGTATTGAAATTATAAGAATGTCATGCCTAGTCTCAACAGGCAAATTTCATAAAAACAGCTGAACCAAAGAAAAAAAGGTGAATTGGGTTTCTATACTTTACAAAGGGTTAACTATAATTAATTGAAAACGTTTGCTGAGGCACAGCTGTATCAAGTCATTGTTCCATTGTAGGCCACTACACGAAGCGGCAGAGAGTGGATGTGTGGAGCTGATGCGGTTGCTGCTGTCGTACGGAGCTGACCCTCTGCTCGCCACGTACACTGGCCTTACCCCACTGTCCCTAGCTCACAATCACCCAGATGCCCGAATGTTCTTGCAGAATTATTTGGCTGATGTACAAGGCCTGCTGGGTCCACCGTGGTATATCCATCCTACAGGTATTACTTTTGGTCTTTAATTGCCGGATTTGGTATATATGAAGGATATTCTGAAGAACTATTTAATATTTTATAACCTGATTTTAATCAATTCTTATTATTTTATTAAAGCCAAAGTATAGTTTAAATTTTAATATGCTGTTGTTTATTAAACATTATTTGTCCACTTCATCCTGTTCTTTTACGATATATTTTGAAATAAAATAATTACTACTACCATTAGGAAAGGCATTTTGAGAGTGTTTGTTTATTACATACATATGATAACAGTAGGAGACTCAGAACAACCTTCAATATGGTAAAAATTAAATTGAAATATAACGAGTTGGCTTCAATATGATATTAACAGTTTTTTAAAACAAAACATGTTAATAAAAACATTTTTACCAAACCAAGCCAGTTCAAATGATCAAACATTTTTTGTTTGTTCTTGGCTTATGTTAATTTATTAGTGTAAGAGACAACGTAACACTGCACATAAAGTTAGGTAACACTTTATAATTTGATGGTGCTACTCAAACGGATCCACAATTCTAAAACCCCATTCTCATTACGCATGACTTACCAAGTCAGGACATTTGTTGGAGGAATGAATGGACAAAACGTCATGGCTTTTGAGAGCCAACTGTTCTCACGACACGGGGGGCGCATAATCATCTTACGACTCGTGGATAGAAGGCTGAGTTAGTATAAGCTGGTGTTTTGCCTAGCTAGGAATATACACCTTACAATGGAACATTAAAAATAATTTGTCATAACAAGAAAAATTTAGCTCTGAATTATTTAAAATGTAATAATAACTATAACATAACCTGCAGAAAAGGGGAAAGTAACAGCTGTAATGAATACATTGGACTTTAACCCTAGCTGTACTGTCTGGTTTTACCAGCAATACACACCAGATTTGTGTCACTTTGTAAGTCTTGGGATTATTTTTTTTTTCACCTACTAATAAATATCAAACTATATGTTGTTATATATCATTATTTTCAGAATTTAACGAGAAATAAAAATAAAATAACATCACATTTTTTTAACTGTTCAAAAATTAAACAAAAATAAAAAAGACAAAAATTGCGAAATTTTTGAATTTTTTTTTTCGTTTTACCCCTGAAATGTGATAATAAACAAATGTTTCCATGGTAATCGTTATGTTTTTTCTATAGAACAGTTTATCTACTTCAAAAATACGTATAATATGATATACTTTATTCAATGAATATTCTCAAAATATTGCAAGCAGTAAACACAAACAATAACACAAATCAGCTGACGAAAAATACTGTTGATGTTGTAGCAAAGAAATAAAATAGCTGCTTCACTCAAATTGTTGTCATAGAGTACCAAATTAAAGTATGCTTCTTTCTGCACATTTTGAGTACTATAACAACCGTTCCATACCAATAGATGACTCAATAACGGCAAATTACGAAAGGCATGCACATCGACGTCAGAGGCGTCGACGGTATCGGCAAGCAGGTGCCGATCGACGCCTGAGACGTCGTTGGTACTGGTAGGGTTAACAGCAACATTATTAGAAAGTGGAGAATATATTTCTATAAAACCAATAGTATACAATTCATACAAATAATATGAAAAATAAAATTAGTGCACTGAAAAAAATAAAAATCTTATCTATTTGAGGAACTGGTACTATTTCATGGAATGAGTGTCCAAACACACATACCTACATGACATATTTTGTACTTGTAAAACAAATTTTAATGGTTATGAAAATGTCCTTCATTATATAAATTTTTTGTGACCGACAATAAAATTTACCTTTGAAAAAGAAGTTAACCAATGCATTCGGCTCATCAACTGGCAGGCTGTCATAACAAAAGTATTAACCGAGCCAGGCCTGCGTCTTCCCAAGTCACAAGCCTTTGATTTTCATGATTTACCGACAACTGGCCGGAACAGTTCGGGGTGACTTGTATGCGTTACCCCGACCTAGGCTGCAAACCCTGGACATGCTATTTGCAATACTTGGCGAGTGACTGATCAAGGCTCGACTTGGTAAGCTACGTGTTGTTAGAGACAAATAATGACACAATAAGGGATTTCTCTAAACTTGAAATTAATGTAATAACAAAAAAAGCAATAACTGATTTCTTTAAACTCGAAATTAACTGTTCTTTATGTTTTAAGTCATTGTTTGAGTATGAACTCTTCTCTGTAGGAAAGTTGAATTAAGATTTTTCGTAGAAAACTAAATTCTATGTTGCATTATTCTTTTCACTTTTAAATTAAAATATGCCTACTGTATGTATTTTCATTTCAACATATTACAGTATTATAACTACCTAATCATTAATTGTAATCTTTGTCCACTACTCATAATATACGGAAAAGTATATACTCTCTGTAGTCCAGTGATTAGATGTGTGACGCAGGCAATGAATATTGTTACATATAATAACTATTCATTTATATTTATTATATTTTTAGTAATCAAAGAATTCCTTATGAAAATTCATTTGTCTTTGTTTTGTTTTACATATGTTTTGTGTTGTCATGTTTATTATTCTTAAAAAGTACTGTTGCAGTTATCTTTTGATGTGAAGTATATAGTTTATTTTTAACCATTAAATATATCATGGAAGTTTCAAGTGTTATTTTAATTTCATTCTATTAAATTACCTTGTAACAAAAGTATTTTTATAACAATATGTCCAATTCCCATGTTACTGCTGAATATGTGCAAAAATGACATGCAACGTCACAAAATGAACAACACAACATCTAACAAGTAAAAGAACATTCCTACGTATTCGTTTGGCATTTTGGTGGACTTAACTGCTTACAGATGGATAATCTTTGCGGGGAAATATTATTGTACTGTTTATTGTAATGTCTCTGTTTTGTTTGAATTAATTGGGTTTTGATTTGAACCCTTTGGACCTCAGGCGATAAATTTTTGGATACCTGATATGTACACTGAAAAGACCAAACGATCGATTTCTGGATGTTCGGATATTACGCTAATAGATAGGTTCAGGTGGTTGATTACTGGACGCTAAAATTTCGGTAGTTTTAAAGCAAAGTATAAGGATGTTACCATTTCAAATATATTTTTTAAACACATATTAACTCATATACAATTAGTTAGTTACAAGTATTCCTGCAATCAAAACAATTGTTTGTAATTGACTACAAAACATTGTAATTGGTGCTGTCAGCTGATGGTTGCGTAGTGACTAGGGCGTTGACTCGCGCCGGCCGCCCGATGCTAGCTGTCTAGTTGTTTACATTCTGTCGATCTGTTCGTTTGTTCTTTAGGAGTTAGTGAATACGCTGTGTTTATGATTGCTGTTGTCATTTTTGTGGTGTAATTAGTCATTGAAGTGTGATTCTACAATATTAATAATGGCGTATGAAAACTTTGGTTAACATGTGTGTAAATAGTCACTAAGTGAAACATATGAATATAGTGTATATATTATGATTTTGTGTGGTATTATAACAGTAACTTATAATGACATCTTTTGATCTTCAATACATTGCAATATAAACTAAGAATATGTTAGCCAAGAATTTTTATGGTTTTTATGACGCTCTGTTAATTATTTATAATTACATCATTTTATTAATTTTGCAGTTACATAAAAATGTATATAACTTTATTAGTTGTTGTTCAAATAAGTTAAAATTTGATAACATTTTCAAAACAAAATACTCTATAAAATAAAATAATTTCCAACAATTAAAAGCTTGTTTGTTTTTTCCTACATAACTATAAAATAAAAAAAATTAATAATATTTTTATACTTTATAAATGAAAAAAGGAAAATTTACATTGTACATTTTTTCCATTACACTTAGTTAGGCAGATTCATAATGAAGATTTAGATACCAAATACATAATCATAGGACAAGAAATACATTTTTTATGTTTTTTTTTCTTGAACCACTTCAAAAACGCATGATTGGAATTAGTGCAGTTTTGGGCAACACATATTTTAGTGTCCGGTCCTAAAAGGGTTAAATAATGCTTTCTTATTTAGCAACAATTTTTCACTCACAGTGATTATGTAAATGTACAGACGGTGAAGTATTACATGCTAGGGGTTAAAATAATATTATAAATTTTTGCTTGCTTTGTAAATTTTGTTGTAATAATTTACAAAAATGCTCTACATTAATTATTTATATTTTACTGAAATTTTATACTTGTTGTAGAAGAATCACATCTGTCGGGATGCAACCCTCTGGTAGACCCACCATCGCCAGATCCCTGTGATGGTGACGTAGAAGTGGAATCTGGGGAGTTGAGCCTTCCTCACCTTTACCAGCTCTTGGGAGAGCCCCTCTCTGACCGTTGGGTGCTGTTTCAGGAATTAGGACCCGTTTTGCGTGTCAAAACACGTGAGGCACTCATCAAACAGTTAGGTCAAAGCCATCGCAATGACTTTAGGGACCTTAAAATGACTGATTTCTATGATATGGCACGTTGTTGCAGCATCATGGGAGTTGGTGATTACATCCTCAATCCCAAAGCCCACAAAGTTGACTCTAGTTAAGTATTTGAGC
>JAQJVL010010350.1:0-12690 GCA_035578905.1 Stictocephala bisonia
TTCTGTAAAATGCAGAAATGCAGTTGTAAAGTAAACAAAAACTAGTTAAGGTAAGCTATTACTTAAATTCAAAATTTAAATGCTTTATTTTTCTAATATGTTGAATAAACAGAATTATTTAAGTTTTAATATACAAATATTGAAGTTTCCCCCACATATTTACTGAATAAGGAAGAGACAAACATCACTAAATCAGCTATAAAAATCTATTCCTTGAGTTGACCCCCCCTCCCCATTGTCTAGTTTAGTGCAGAATGGCCGGACCGCTGAAGTTTGGTAGGTTCCTGAAACGGACCATCATGGCACATAATTGGTGATCCCTGTACCAAGTGATTTCTGTTTTGGCACTGTGAAGCAAGACCGGAGACAACTGTGCAAGACAACTTAAGTTCAAGTTCAAGTTGTCCTGGTAATTAGGCTATTAATAAACAGCCCTTTCTGAGGAATATTCAAACTCAGTTAGTAATCAGACTACACAGGTCATCCACACTCATCCTACACTCATGTAATTGTGTATTATTCATATTCGCCTCAAAATATGCACAAAGTTTTGTTAGTGTCTTATATCTAAGAATTTATGAGATTTATTGATCTTTTTACAGAGCTTGCTAATTTTGAGCGCAATGTAAATCGAAATATTTACAAATATAATGCTTATCGGAAAGCAGCTAGTTCATTGGCAGCGCACAAAACACGTATCACATCTGGGAAAGAGGCACGGAAACTGGATGGCGTAGGAGAGAAAGTAGCTGAAAAGATTGATGAGTTTTTAAAAACAGGACATTTAAAGAAATTGGATAAGGTAAGATTTAATTTCTTTTCAGACTAGCTTATTTTAGTTGCAGTATATTAAAGACACTATTCAAAAGAAGCGTGCTTAAACTTATCATGTGAGATTTTTAGTACAGTTTCCTTTGTTATAACTTCCCAACTTTCCTTAATATAATATTTAGATATAATTATAAAATTTATTTCTAGCCTTCATTCAAAGAAAAGATATAAAAATATTTACTACCAGTTGTACTGTAGAGAGTTAATGAGACTGAGTGAAAGGCTCACAGAATCTTGGAAGACGATGTCATTGCATCAAAATAGCCTCTTTTTGGTACTTAATATATAAAATAGGTTCTCTTACCAGTGTCCTAAGCTCTTACTAGCAAGAGGGCATAATACTTATTACTGACATATATTTAAACCATGATACCAGGAATATTGTAAAAGTTTAAGTAAATGTTGAAGATAATCTAGCTGTAGAAAATGATTTCAAATAATTTCTGTTTGTATAAAGGATTGGAGATCGTAAGACAACGGTTGATAATAAAAAAAGAAACCCCACCAGTCGGTACTAAAACATTTATTCAAACCATAAAAGATCTCTTTTCAGTATCACTCACCATTTAAAGTTTAAATGGCACATACTAAGGCACAGATATACTAGAAGGAGGGTATTAAAGGATCTAAACAGG
This sequence comes from Stictocephala bisonia, assembly GCA_035578905.1. Classification (NCBI taxonomy): domain Eukaryota; kingdom Metazoa; phylum Arthropoda; class Insecta; order Hemiptera; family Membracidae; genus Stictocephala; species Stictocephala bisonia. The sequence continues at coordinate 1,467 of JAQJVL010010350.1, forward strand.
AATTGTTATCTACCCCTTTCTCTTTTCCATCAACCAGTGTATCCCATACCATGTTAACATATAAGTTTGCCGAAATTGTCTTGGGTCCCTAGACTCAATGAAATTTGCAGCCCACCCTCCTTACAATTACTTTTTAATTATTTTTTTCATTTTTGATTTATATACAAAACAGTTATTTAATAAATAGTTACTTAATACCGTACATTGTAAGAAAATATACAGGGTGTTGAAAAAGTATGGAACCACCTTCATTTCTCTTAAATGGGTCCCAGATAAACAATTGAGATTTTGTATAGCTCTGTTGACAGTTTTTTTTATATCTTTTGATGCAGTTTGTAATTTTTTCAACTTAGAGGGGAGGGCATGTGGAGGATATTGTAAAATGTTTAAATGAAAGGCTATGACAAGTTGATCATCATTTTAAAGCCTTTTTTTTTAATAAGACGCCACTAGTTTTAAGTCAAAGAACCATCCTATCAGAAATGGTGACTGGTTAATCTTGCTTAGCAGTGATATTTGAGTGGGAATCGGACATGTTGTAAAAGCGAGTTCTGTTCTAAGAGTATTTGTACCAGTATGTCAATAATATATTATTAAAATAATTTTCTTTTTGTTTTATCAAATACCTAGCTTTATAACAAGTTGAATTCCTACTCAAATATTAATGCTCAGAAAGATTAACTAGTCACCATTTCTGATATGGTGTTTCTTTTGACTTGAAACTTGTAGCGTTTTATTCAGAAAAAAATAAGCTTTAAAGTTATGAGCAACTTGTCATAGCATTTAATTAAAAGTTTTTACTATATCCTTCCCAGGCTCTCCCCTCTAGATTGAAAAAATTACATACTACATCAAAAGAAAGAAAAAAACTTTCTACAGAGGTGTACTAAATCCAAATTAGTTATCTGGACCCATTTAAGAGAAATTAAGGTGGTTACTTACTTTTTCAACACCCTATATATCAATGTATATAAAAGCCAAATACCACTGACCCACTTACAGGTCACTGTCTCTCAAAAACCACTAAACCTCCGAGGCTGCAATTTGGTAGGATGATTGGTCCTATATTGTAGGCGTGCAATAGGAAGAGATTTTGAAAAATTCTTCATTGTTCCGAAATTGCAGCCTTTTTTTACCCCCAAAACTGCCCCAATGTATTTCTTATGGGAAAATCAGTATTTCTGACCTAACTTGAGGAACATCTCAAGTAAAGTTTCAAACCTTCACAGTTCTACAGACATAACAAAGGCACTCCTTATATGTGAATTTCAGCATAAAAACTAAAAATTTTGGGTATTGGGGTCCAAAAACTGAAATTTTTAAAAATGTAAAATTTGTTAATACTAATGTTATCTACTCAAGTGGGTTGTCAAATATAAGCTATTTTTCTTTTGAATCCAAATATACCATCATATTTCAAAAATGGCAATTAATAAGAGGCATATGCCCAAAAAAATAAAATATGCTCCAAAACCCAAAATTGGGGTAAACTAATATACCCAAGTGGGATATCAAATTAAAGGTATTCTTCAATTAATTACTAATATACCATCAGATTTTAGAAAAGACTATGTTTATGGGCTCCACTGCCCCTAAAAACCAAAATCCATGGTCAAATTGGTTAAGAATCCGTAGGTCGATATCCCTCACGTTGCGACTTGTCAGGGATCTCCCTGAGAGACACGACACTCTATGTGTTAGGACTCTACAGATCACCTCAAACCAATGCTAGGCAGTGTATAGAGAGTCTCTCAAACATTCTTGAACACAAAAAAATCTACGGTAAGCTTACTGTGCTGATGGGCGACATAAACATAGATGGTCTAAAAACAGATTGGGCAAATAACAACCTCGAGGCAGAACTATCCTCACATAGCCTCAAAAGACTTCCTTTACCAGCTACACGCATTACCCACAATACATCCACTTCAATAGATTTCATATGTACCAACCTGCAAGAATCAGAGATAGACGCAGTCATCTTACAGACTGGCCTCTCGGATCACACTGCTCAAGCTCTGCATATAAAGAGTTGCACTACATAGAAAGCCCAGAAAAAATTCGTCATGAAAAGCCAACTGAAACAACAGAACCTGGATCAACTAAAAGGCCTTCTGTCTATAAAAAACTGGGAAAGTGTACTCCAAGCTCCCGATGCAGATTCAGCATTTTCCACTTTTCAAGCATCACTCAAACAGCACTCAACATTGCTTGTCCTGTAAAGAAAACAAAAGTTAAAACCAGGGAAAAAAGGGAAATCCAATATGACCATGAGGTGCAAGTCCTAAAAAATGCCTACATTAAGGCGCTAAATATCTACAACATGACTGAAACCCTACTGGATAAAAACATAATGCATAGAATAAAGAAGGACTATGACATAAAACTGAAAACCTTAAAACAAAACGCTTGTGCAAATCATGTCTTAAGGGCTGATAACAAAACTAAGGCATTATGGGACATAATAAATAATGAGAGGAAAGGAAACAAAGTTGATACCGCAGAGCTCCAAATAGAAACAAATACTGGGAAAGAGAACAGGCCAACACAAATCGCAGAACAATTTAACATATACTTTACCCAGATTGCTGAACTGACACTCAAGCAACAATACGACCCCCATAACAACGAAGACCAAGACAAAGAAATAAACACATACGTAAAAAGTTCTGCCGCACACCCACTTATACTGACTCCTACAAACAAAACCGAGGTAAAAACTGTTATTGACTCCCTGAAAACAAAATCATCAAGTGGAGTGGATGAATACTCTTCAAAACTAGTCAAACACTGCGCAGATGAGCTCATAACACCCTTGGTAACTATCATCAACAAATCTTTTCAACACGGCCAATTCCCAACAGCTCTTAAAGTATCAAAAGTATATCCTAAACACAAAAAAGGATCACACACAGATGTAAACACAGATGTAAAAAACTATCGCCCAATATCTTTGGTACCTATTTTCTCCAAAGTGCTTGAAAAAATAGTACTAAACAGACTTATGCCTCATCTGAGATAGCAGAACTTAATCACCAAGTCCCAACATGGGTTCCTACGCGGAAAATCAACAACTACTGCCATCACTAGTCTTGTTGAGCATATAATTGATAAAATAGATGATGAGCAGTTTGTCTCTGCCCTCTTTTTAGACTACAGCAAGGCCTTTGATTGCCTTGGACATAATCTTGTTTCAACAAAACTTGAACACTTAGGAATAAGAGGGCCTGCAAACAAGTGGTTTCTAAGCTACCTCTCTGGACGATCTCAACTGGTGGAAATAAAGCATATAATAAATAACGTGACAACTACTACCCGTTCCACACTGCTACCAGTGAAAAGAGGTGTTCCGCAAGGATCAGTCCTGGGCCCAGTTATCTTCATACTCTTTACCAATGATTTCCCAGACTATGTCCAAGGTTCAAATACTAACACTAACTGCCTTATGTATGCCGACGATTCAACACTAGTAATAAACAGCAATACAGCTACAGAACTCTCCTCAAGTGCATCCAAAAGCCTAAAATCTGCTATAAGATACTGCAAAGCAAACAACCTTGCCGTAAACCCCACTAAAACAGTACAGATTAATTAGCAAGAGGAAAGAACAAGCAATAAACATACCAAACATCCAAGTAGACAACCATGTAAGGTTCCTTGGTGTAATACTGGATAACAATCTTTCTTGGAATGAACATGTGAACGGGCTTTGCAGAAAGGTGAGCACGGGAGTGTATGTCGTGAGACGGATTATGCAGATAGGAGGAGTAGAAGCCGCAAAAACAGCATACCACGCTATAATAGAATCACACCTCAGATATGGGCTTATTGTGTGGGGTGGGTCATCAAACAACAACCTAGCCAGACTCCTCCTCCTTCAAAAAAAGGCCATTCGAGCACTAGCCGAGCTCCCACCACTCCACAGCTGCAGAGAAGCATTTCAATCATTAGAAATTCTCACTGTCACAGCCATATACATTCAAGAGGTCATACTCCATGTGGATATATTAAGTTTTCGAAGAATGGGAGAGGCCCATGTATACAACACACGCCACACAGCTGAATATGTACTACCACATCATCGTACAAGCTTATATGAGAAGAAACCATCCTACATCGGCCGGAAACTTTGGAACATGCTACCCCAGAACATACAAACTCTAAAGGGGAAGACCTTACAGAAGAAGCTACGAGACTATCTAATCAACCACCCAGTCTATACTATGGAAGAGTTCATGGCACTTTGACAAAAAATTGTACTTATTTTTCATTACTTGTATTCACTGTTCATCTCTCATTTTTGCATTGTAACTATCACAAATTTAACACATTACTGTTCTTAATGATCATGTAATAAAGATATTGTCTATTGTCAAGACCCAAAATTGGGATTGTAGCATTGTGCCTTGGTGAAGCCGCAGGCTGAACTTTCTACCTCAAGGCTGCAGACCGAGTTCCACAAAGGGGCCTTTAACAGAGAGCCCTGGCTAGGCCATAGGCTGAGTTCTACAAAGGGCAAAAGGCAGAGTCTAGCGAGGCCAACGCCGAGCTTCCTTTACGAGCGTAGCAAGCAATGGGGTTGGATATATAACATAATATAATTTAAATTAGCTTCTTATGTAAATAATAGATTAAGAATAAACTTTACAAACATATTAGAAGAGAACAACAATCACAAATTAAAAGAAAAAACAAATCTTGTCATGTCAGAGTAAAAATAAATTTCTTTTGCAATACTAGTTATGAAATATTTAGGTGGCATTTTTCTTTCTATTTTTATTCTGCCCAATGTCAGTCTTTATGTTCAAAGTAAGTCTTAATCTTAGCCCCATAGAGTCCTTCTGGTTTCAGATAAGAGAAAGTGGTGTCAGCGGCAGTATAAATCTACTAACAAGAGTGTCAGGTATTGGACCAGTGAAAGCCAAAGAATTAGTTGACCTTGGAATAACTACCATTGATGACCTTAAGAAAAATGCAGACAAGTTGACCCATCACCAACTAATAGGATTGAAGTAAGTCATTTTTACTGTTGAGCAGTTACAGTACCGCTCAAATTAATTGGAACACACAGGGAATTTCACTCTTTTTATCATGCGACAGTTGGCATCACTGCTACATCACTTGTATTGAACAAACTAACAACCTAACCTCAAAAGCAGTTAGTGCACATGTGATTCTTTGTGTTGAACACATTTTCAGTGAAGTATTGTGTGAATTGTGTTATTGTTGCGCGTTTTTGTGTTTGTTAAACAAACTATTGTAGTTTTTCAATAACTCAACTGATGGATACCACACCTAGAAAACGTAGCAAGATTATTACACTACATCAGTATGGAAATATGTCTCAGAGGATGATATCTAAAGAATGTAAGGTGGGTCTAGCTACTGTTAACCGAATTGTTAAGCAATTTAATGATACTGGCTCCTTTTCTGTTAACAGAATAGGAAATTGTGGTCGTAAAAGGAAAACCACACCACAAACTGACCGCCAATTAATTAGGACTAGTAAGATCAACCCCAGGTTGTCGGCTGTAGATTTGGCACGAGAAATTAACAAAAAAGGGGTTAATATTCATGTTAGTACTGTTAAAAGAAGGCTGTCTGAAGTTGGGCGAAAAGCTTACCGACCTAAGAAAAAGCAGCTTCTTACTGTAGCAATGAAGAAGAAACGCTTGCAGTGGGCTAAAACCTACAAACAGTTCACTGTTGAACAGTGGAAAAATGTCCCTTTCTCTGATGAAACACATTTTTTGGTTTAGGGACATAAAGTAAACTTTGTCCGCAGAAGTGCGAATGAAGCTGAGACATCAGCTCACATCCTTCAACAACCAAAACATCCACCCAAAAAAATGTTTTGGGGCTGTATGTCCTATAATGGTCCAGGTCCATTAGTTCCCATAGAAGGTATGATGAACTCAGACAAATATATTGCTTTATTAGAAAGAAGAGTCGTTCCACTCCTTTTGCAAATGTTTCCAGAAAGCAATGGAATTTTTCAACAAGACTCGGCTCCATGCCATACATCTAAAAAATGCAAGAAATTTTGTTTTGAGAACAAAATAACGGTTCTGGAATGGCCTGGCAATTCACCCGATTTAAACCCAATCGAAAATCTATGGGCTATTACTAAAAAAAGGATTGCCAAAGAAGATTGTACTACAAAAACATCCATGATTACTGCTGTAATCAAAATATGGTTCCACGATGAAGAAATAAAAAATATATGCAAAAAACTAATAGAATCAATGCCAAAACGCTGTGAAGAGGTTATAAAACACAAAGGAGGACATATTAATTATTAGGGAGCTGTTTGTAATTTTTTTGATCAATAAATTGTCTTTCATTTAAGAATCGTAGTCGTTTACCTGGTGTTCCAATTAATTTGAGCGGTACTGTAAATATCTGTTAGTATATATTCCCGTAATATTGAACATTGTTTATGATTCCATGATTTATGTAAAGATCCCATAGCAAATTAACAGTTTTATGATATAATTTTAGTTAGTTCTTGACAATTTTTATTGAAATAAAAAAAAAGTATGGTTTAATGAGTTGTAATTCATTCCTGTTTCTTTATTAGTTAAGAGGTTGAATGGACATTTTAAGTGGGTGGGTGCAGTCTTAAGGGTCATGCTTGTTTATTACTTACATGTATCAGACAAGTTATCCAACATGTGAGAACACGACAACACATTTCAGATCAAGCAATCCAGCATCAGGTCTTCTGTTTAGTCTCTATTAAGTTATACCACACATGAAACCTATACCTATACAATAAAACAAGGTTCACACATGTCAAATATTTTATTAAAATAATAATCAGAAAACCTGATGATGGATCGCTTGATCTGAATCACATTGTCTAATTTTCACATGTTGGAGAGATTGACTGGTACATGTAAGTAATAGTTGATCAACTATCCGGGAATAACATGACTGATTTTAACATGCCTGTTTCTTTTGACTCTGATGGGAATGAGGGCCTGATAAAAATTATCAGGAGAGACGCCTTTTTCCTTACAAAATCAGGTGGGTGGGTTATTTTTAAGAAGTACTTTGGATGTGTGGTTCATAAAGAGGCTTGATTATTCCTCTGTTAGTCAAACAGTTGGGTGAACCTGTCAAGAAATATATTGGGTACGTGGGTCATAAGAGTCATGCATGTTCCCCTGATTATTGACCACCTGAGTAGGTGGGTTGGTGACTGTCAAGAACTATGTTGGATTGGTTTATAAGTCATGTTTATTCTTATATAAATCGTATGGTTTGTTGTCAGGTACCATTTATTAATTTTAAAAAGCTACAATATATATTTGGATAAAGATCCAAAAGTCATGATGACATATTAATTAAATATAAAGTGATCTCCTGTCACATAGCTAAGTCCAATCCATCGAGCCATTTCCTGCCTCACTGATTCTATTTATGCTGACTAATCCCCTCGTAAAAGAGCGCCGGGGGCACTCTTTAACTTTGTGATCCATTGTTTGTAGAGACTCCCCGCAATCACATGACTGATTTAGTGTCGATCCCCATTTATACTTCCAGTAATTACATCTGCCCACGCCAGTTAGGAACCAATTTATCAGTATCCATTCCCTATGAGGTTCATCCCACCTACATGTATGGACAGATTGTTAATATTTCGTCCATCAAAACTGTTCCATGCTACAGCCCAGCTAGAATTGGGCGAGGAATCTGCTCAATTGGAAAGCAGTACGTAGAAGTGGGTTTTGAGATTTTAAGTGACCGTTCTGATGTGGGAGATCTTATTTAATGGGGAGGTGTGGGGCATTCAGATCTTATTGAATTTTTAAAGTAGAGCTCCTGACATCTTATCTCTGGAGGAGTTATATTGCCCTAACAGAATGGCTAATTGAAAACTGAACATCTTTCTAAATAGTGTAAAATTCCATCATAATGATGAATCAGATGGGTGGACTGTCAAGAAGAGCGTTGAAAAAGTATTATATACAGTAGAACCTCGATTAACCGGGGTAATGGTGGGGAGAAGGGCCACGGATACATGAAATCACGGTTAAGCCGCTGATATAAGAAAAAAAACTGAAATGCATAATTTAGTGCAAGAAATCATGTTTTAATAGGTAGACTAGGCCTAATTAAAGTGTAGAGTACATTTTACCTGCTTGTACAAGAGTATCCATGAATGTCTTTTCGATATAAAACTAAAATATTGGTCAAAAGAAAATTATTTACAAAATATTTACTACGCTGTTTATAGTAGTTACTGCATTGTTATTACTGATTAGCAGACGGCTTGAAGAAGTCGGTCATCGTTGTTTGCCGTTTTGCACCTCTTTCTTTCCTTGCAATCGATGACCGTAGCTTCCGTAACAATAGCTTGTCACTTAAGAGAGAATCGTCTTGACCCTCCAAGTAATCTAATAGGCATTCCAAGTGATTGAGTGCAGCGCCGTGGCTGTGAGCGATACGGGTCTCGGTGTCAGCTGGCATTTCCCCTTCCCCTTCCTCGCCCTCCTCCTCGTCTCCTTCTTCCTCGCCCTCCTCCTCGTCTCCTTCTTCCTCGCTCTCCACTTCTCGCATAGCGCGCCTCACAATCTCTTCGTCATTAAACATCTCAAACGATGGCAAGTCTTTGTCACATTGGAACCACTCATCGATGTTTTCAGTGTCCACGCTTTCGCCACCTGGCACTGCCTTCGCCATATTTTCTAATTGATTTGAAGTTATTTCTTCTTCAGCAAACCCCGTAAAATCCTCACTATCATCAATGTCGGGAAATATTTTCTTCCACGATCTAATCAATGTGTTTTTTTTTTACTTTTTCCCAAACAGATGCACATTCATAAATAGCGTCTAGTATGGTGAATTTTTTTAAAAATGATTTCAGATCGTTCTCTTCCTCAATCAGTTTTCTCAAAACTGAAGTTCTGTAAACTTTTTTTATTCCAGCGATGACACCTTGGTCCATAGGCTGGATCAGTGCTGTTACGTTGGGAGGGAGATATTTCACAAAGATTTTTCCGTCATCTGATTTTAAGATTGTTTCACTAGGGTGTGAGGGGGCACTGTCCAAGATTAAAAGCGCCTTTTGAGGAAGGTTTTGTGACCTTAAGTAGTCACGGATTTGGGGAACAAAATGTTTAGAGAACCATTCCTAAAAAATAACTTGGTTCATCCAGCCCTTTTTCTGGTTGAAGTAGTGGACTGGCAAATTTTTTGCCTCTGTTCTCTTAAACGATCTAGGTTTTTTGGCTTTACCAAAGACTACGAGCTTAAGTTTTTTCGTTCCTGAAGCATTGGAGCAGGTCATTATGGTTAATCTGTCCATACTGGCTTTATGGCCAGGCGCATTTTTTTCTTTTACGAACGCTAATGTTTTCGATGGCAAACATTTCCAATAGAGGCCAGATTCGTCTGTATTAAAAATCTGTTCAGGCAAAAGGTTTTCTGCAGACACAAGCTCATTGATCTCGACGACAAACTTCTCGGCCGCGTCCTTATCACCACTTAATGCTTCCCCTTGAATGTGTAGTTCCCGAATTCCGTGCCTTTGTTTAAATCGATAGAGCCACCCAGAAGACGCGTCAAACTTTCCTTCAAGACCTAAAGATTCGTAAAAAACCTTGGCCTTTTTGGCACAAATTACACCATTGACGGGATTACCTAAAGCACGTTCTTGCGCAAACCACTCCAACATAGCTTTATCTAAAGTTTCGAATGTGGCTTTTTTCATTGTTTTTCTTTTCATTAATCCCGAAGATGACTCTGCAGCACTTGCAAACTTTAACAAATCCATCTTTTCTTTTTTAAATCCCTAACAGTCTGTTCCCCAATATTGTACTCATCGGCCAAACTTTTCGCACCCCTCCCCTTTTCCAAATGTTCAATAATTTGAAGTTTTTGTTGAATTGATAAAACTACACGTTTCCTCTTGTTACCAGACATTCTTACGCACTTTACAAAATTACACCCAAAGTAAAAAAATACGATCGTAAATAAAAAGGATCAAACTAAACTAATCAAATTCGCACGTGACAGCTCATAGCATAACAATCTAAACACATCCGTACACTGACTGATTTATTGGACGGGTGTGGAGGGAGAGACGGATAGCAACACAAAATGGATGGCGCGAAAACAGGTTGTTGTCATTCGTTCCCTCACCCACTGCAGGCTGCGCAGAGACAACAGCGCATCTTGTTGTTATAGCAACTGTTCGGTATTGCTTTGCTTGGCTATTCGTACCGTAGTAGAAGTACCGTACTGTACATAACTTTATTGTAACAAAAACTTAAATCCAACTGGAAAAATCTTTTCTTCGTAAAAAAATCGACCGGATCGAACCACAGTTAATTAGCTCCCTGGTTAATGAGCCCCCGGTTAATCGAGGTTCTACTGTATATTCAAATAATATAGGAAAAGCTCTTAACTTATATTAGAAGACATTTTACTAATGTTCTTTTCTATCTAATTAATTCAATTTCATTTTAAGTTAGGCTTCAGAATATTTGATTTCTTTTTTCATCCATAACATATTTAATTAAAATCCTATGTAAGGTAAAGAAGACAAGGGTAAACTGCAATATGGGATAATTGAGGTAAGTAGAGCCATTGTGTTACCTAACTGGATTTGTGCTATTCATCGTAGTGCTGCTATGAATGTTGTTCTGGTAAAAGATCTTAGTACAATTCTTATATGTAATAAGTCTCAGGATCAGTATTAACCTTAACCAATTGAGAATGTGACTTCCTTATGGTTCCCACCCCACTATACCTCTCCTATATAGGTTGTGAAGTCATCCACCAATTCAGATTTCAATCACACATACATATACCCTCCCATCCAGTTAATTCCCGAGTCTGGATTTCACTAGCCTCCACCATCTATCTTTGTCTCTCCATACCTCCCCTAACACTCTTCAACCCACTGTGAATATCTCCACATCCCTTTTCAATTCATCTAATTCTTATTCTTTCCTTTGGACTTCTTCATATAATTCATATCTTTCTCATTTTATTTCTTCTATTCTCTTAACGCGCCCATACCACCTAATTCATAATTTTTCATTTCTTTTTCCCAGGTTTTACTCCAGTAGGTCTCTTTTAATTTCTACATTTATAATTATATTCCTCTTTTTCTTACCCTTAATTGCTCAAAAAACTCATTCTCCCCACCTGTATCCTCAAATAATACAACAAGTTGGGGTGAAAATAAAGGCTTTATATGTCAGTAATTTGG
>JAQJVL010010351.1:0-12678 GCA_035578905.1 Stictocephala bisonia
CAATGGTATGAACCCACCCACCCATCCATACACGCACAGTGGAATGAACGCACCCACCCACCCTTCCATACACGTACAATGGTATGAATCCACCCACCCACCCATACACGTACAGTCATCTGCCCACAAGATATTACATTTGGATCTATATTACTGAATATGAATATCGATCCAAACGGTAACTCCATCCCCATACACGTACAGTGGTATTGACCCTCATGCCAACCCATACACATACAGAGGCATTGACCCACCCGCCCACCCACACACGTACAGTGGCATTGACCTACCCACCCACCCACACAGGTACAGTGGTATTGACCCACCCATCCAACCATACACGTAGAGTGGTATGAACCCACCCACCCATCCATACACGTACAATGGTATGAACCCACTCGCCTACCCATACACGTTTAATGGTATGAACTCACCCACCCAACCATACACGCACAATGGTATGAACCCACCCACCCACCCATACACGTACAGTCATCCGCCCACAAGATATTACATTTGGATCTATATTACTGAATATGAATATCGATCCAAATGGTAACTCTGTCCCCATACACGTACAGTGGTATTGACCCTCACGCCAACTCATACACGTACAGTGGCATTGACCCACCCGCTCACCCACACACGTACAGTGGCATTGACCCACCCACCCACCCACACAGGTACAGTGGTATTGACCCACCCGTCCTCCGATACAAGTACAGTGATATTGACCCACCCGCCCAATCATACAACTACAGTGGTATTGACCAACCCACCCACCCACACATGTACAGTGGTATTGACCAACCCTCCCACCCATACAAGTACAGTGGTATTGACCTACCCGCCCACCCATACAAGTACAGTGGTATTGACCCACTCGCCCACCCATAAAAGTACTGTGCTATTGACCCCCCCCACCCACGCACCCACACAGGTATAGTGGTATTGACCCACCCGCCCACCCATACAAGTACAGTGGTATTGACCCACCGGCCCACCTACACACGTAGTGGTATTGACCCACCCGCCCACCCACACACGTACAGTGGCATTGATCAATTCGAAATCAAGCATAGGCTTCTCATTTAAAATATAGTGTTACATAAATACATTGCAATGAAATAAGAAATAAATTAAATAAATAAATTTCACACGCCAGTCCACACAGGTCAAAGGCCTGAGCGAACGTAAATGAAAGTTTCAAAGTGAAACATGAATTTCACCTTTTATATAATTTATCGAGCATAGCTCAAGTTGTATAAAATAAAAAACATAAAACGTATCTAAACAGTATGAGGACGCATCCTGATTCTCCAACTAATAAACATTGACGTACACACACACCTGTGACATACTTAGGAAAGAGAGGACATATTGACAGGCTTGACAGTTAAATAGTGAACCAAACATATTGCTGAGTATATAATCGATACAAGTATTTTGTATTATTTCTTGTATGTCAATTAGTTTCTGGAATTGAATTAAACATGTTATTAAAAAATAGTAATTATTAACTAACTTGACTCATCCTATGTAGTATGTGCGTACTAAAAGTAATAACAGCAACTATTCTCATAACAGAAGGCCACAATATTATATAGAATAAAATAAATTATATAAGTTTTTTTGGATATTTGTTTCATTTATTTTTTCTATTTTGTTCGTTTACATTCTTATTTCCCCCTTTACTATCGGTTCTAATTTTAAATTAAACCCTAACTGCACCGATATTTACAAAATTTTTATACCAAACTAATAATTACCTTAATACACTTGTTAATTTAATTTAACAATGTTTGGATTACGTTAGGTTAGGTTGGGTTAGGCTGTGTTAGGTTAGGTTGGGTTGGGTTAGGTTAGGTTGGGTTGGGTTAGGTTAGGTTGGGTTGGCTTGGGTTAGGTTAGGTTGGGTTGGCTTGGGTTAGGTTAGGTTGGGTTGGGTTGGGTTAGGTTAGGTTGGGTTGTGTTGCGTTAGGTTAGGCTGGTAAATGGACATTCTTCCCTGGAAAACAGTAAACTGTCACAAATAATTTTACGTGTTGTGCGCCAGGCAGTTTGACGAGAGTTTAGTACTCTAACAAATGTATCTGGGCAGGTTGTCCGAAGACCAGGTTAGGTTAGGTTAGTGGGTGTTGGCCGTTAAATAAATAAATAACTTGTCAGAAATAAAGTTCATAGAACATGAACAATTACATATCACATAATTCGGATACAAAATTGAGAGGGTTGTCAATGTTAAATATTATTTCGTATCTAGAAAAATTAAAATGTAAGCAACTTTACATAGTTGAAAATATTTCGAATTATGTATAAACAAAATTTAAAAGTTCAAATTAAAGATTGAAATAAATAATAAAATATTTTTTAATCCACTTCTATATATGTTACTAATGCAAAAATAAAATGAGTATTATGATTGCTGTATATTATTATTTTGTTATAAATAATTTATGATTTTTCTTTAACACAGTTTTTCATAAGCTTGGTTATAATTTATAAATATATAATAATGAATTTCACATTCAGATAACCAATGAAATTAATTTTGTATATTTAAAAATTACAAATAATACTGTTTTAATGAATTAGTCCAAACCTGTCAACGGGTAGATTTACTGTCAAATAACATGGATTCAAGCTTATTTTTATGACCAAATTGAATATATCTGTCAAATAAAGCCAACTGCCGTAACTTGAAAGGAAAGTTTCACAAATCACAGTCTACCAACTTTTTACCCAACAGTTTGAGAATATATGATTTGTGACTTTAGTTTATAATCTGGTAAAGCAAAGGAAACTCGTTACTTCATTCTTCATGTTTTATGGGGCTTACAAGTTCTATCATATTCATTGAGGCTCACCACACAGGTTCTACGCTTTATACTCTATAATTTACTCTGTAACGTCACTATTCAACTATTAAATCTGTTATATATAATTTACTATTAAAGATAATGCTTACTCTTCATAGGTTTACTTAAATTCATTTAAGCAAACCACAAGCACAAGATATATTTATAACAGGGTTGGGCAAAAGTGTGGAATATATTTATTAATGATATAACTATTAAAATAAACAAAGTAAGGAAACTTTGGAGTTATGTACACGTCCATATATCAAACATGCCGACATGGTGGCTCAGTGGTTAAGGCTTAGGACTGAGGAGGGTATTTCCAAGGTTCGAATCCCCACTGAGCCAGCTGTCGGTATTTCACTCATTTAATAAAGTTCACGCACAGGCCTGCAGGTCCATGTGAATTGGCTAGTGAAGATTTTTTTAAATAAATAAACAAATTTAGACATATTTTATTTGTTTTTCAAATAGCCACTATCTTGAGTTATACCTCATTTTAAAGAACTTAGTTTCTACAACGCAAAAGTGCAAACCTGAGGTCAAAAGAATGACCCAGTCAGAAAATACAGCCTCTCAAAGAATTTACTGTCGTATAACTAATTCTTCTTAGTTATAAGGCCACTTATTTATCCTTGTTTGTAGTCACTGTTGTTGAGTATGTTGTTGATTGTTAACAATCGTAACGAAAAATTACGTTATAAAAATAACTATGTTACTTAACAGGAATAAAAAAGAGAAAATTATTAAAACAATTAGAAAAAAATAGTTTATGTAAATTATCATACAATAAGTTGTTACATTTTTTCGTGAAAATGAATACATTTCTTATATTCTGTAGCTAAATTATACCAGTACGCAGCAATAGATAATAACTATGTTATTCTTGTCCTTAAGCAGTATAAGTTATATTACATTAAAGTTTTTCAGAGACTATGTTTTTAGACTCGGTCATCGTTTTGACCTCAGGTTGATCTTTTGTAATGCACAAATAAATACCTTTAAAATTAGGAATAAGAAGAGGTAGGCTTACTTCTAAAATTTTTAAGACTTCCTTCATAGAACATCCCCTGGCTATGCAAAAAACAAGTACAATATGTCTAAACGTTTCATATAGGAACATGTACATGACTATAACGTTTCATTACGTTTATTTAAATAGTGGTAAAAATAATAAATACATTCCAGACTTATGCCCAATCCTGTACAATAGTACATGTTGTCTCTGAACTCTCTGATAAGCTTTCTAAGTTATTGTTTCTCGTTCATTTAGAATAACAAATATCATATTTAAAGTGTCCAAAACACCTCGGTTATCCTTGCAGCCATAACTTTCTTATTTTTACATTTAAATTTACAACTCAAAAACAACAATGTTTATTAAGCTAGAATTTTCTATATGTTTTATAACATAAACATCCATTTTAAGAAGCATTATGGGTTTTCCTGCATCAACATTTTCAAAACAGCAGCAACTTAAAATTATAAATCCGAAGTAACTCATAAACCAATAATTATATTAAAAATTAAACAGAATAATATATTTTAAGACATTCTATTCCAAATCCAATACTATAACGTTTTTTAAAAGTAAGATGAAAACTAACAAAGAAAAGAACATTTATGTGACAGTATGTACAGCGCAATATGATTGTACAATGTGTAACACACATGTTACAGCTGATAATAATAAAGTAATTTCTGATAGTCTTAAATCAGATGTTTACATAAACTTTATTGTTGCACTCGTCAGCTGATTTATGACTATCACAAATTACTTTATTATTATTAGGTGTTACATGTGTGTTGCACATTGTAGGCATATTGCATTGTACATACTGTTACATAAATTATATTTTATTTGTTATTTTTCATAATAAAAAAAAAAAAAAAAAAAAAAAATGTGATGTCATTGAATCCATCTCTATCTCTATTGAATTGAAGAAATCTCTAATTGAATGCCCTAAAACTTATCATTCTATTTAATTTTTAATTTAATTATTGCTTCATGAATTACTTAGGTTTTACAATTTTAAATCCCCGCCATTTCGAAAATGTTGTAGCAGGAAAACTTATAATTTTTATGAAAATGATTGTTGATGCTATAAATGACCATACACAATTCCAGACTAATGCATCATTTAGTTTTAGAGATAGAAATTTCAAACTTTTCACTTTGCATCAATTTTAAACTTTAAATACTCAAACAAGGACATGTGTCAATGAAAATAAAAACCCTGTTAATATTCATATTTATATTTTTATACGTTTTTTATATGAATGTTTACAATGAGATTTATACATTTCAGAGTTTTAACATTTTAAGAAAAAAGTTCTTATCAATATTCTGAATCACTGTTTTTTCGGTTTCTAGAGGTCGTACAGTCAAATATTTTATCAGTTTATAATTCTTCAATCAATCAAATTATATATGAATGTTCTAAAACTTATGAGAACATTTGCATATTTAGAAATGTGCAACTAAACGAGGAAAACAATTTTGTGATTGGAATTTTCATAGGCTTCTTACTTTCTTAGTAACATCCTCTTAGTAACGTCTCCTAGTAAACAACTGGGTAAATATAATTTCTGTGCCAACAGTAGAGTTTCAAATAAATAAAAATATATTATCTCAAGTGGAGAATTCAGTATAAAAGTTAAAAATGTATCCACTGGTATGCAAGAATGGGAGTTAGATATCTTCCTATATCAAAATGTAATATTTTGAAAAAGACCCAAGCTACATAATTAATATCATTATGTAATAAAAAATTCCCTTCTTATTTTTGAATTGCAAATTTCAAACATCATCCATTTGGCTCTCAAAGGCCTATATCTTATTTATGTTCAAAGGCTTGTCAAAGGGTTGCCTGTCATAAGTTATTTATGTCTAAAGGACGCCACATCCTATTCGTAATCGTGTTATTTGTCACTAGACAGCTATCAGCTGTTGTTCAAGCATTTATACAACACACTCGTATGTTTAAACAAATGAACAATACTATTATTTTCATAGCATACAACAAAGTAAGCTCTTGGTTGGTTTAATCTCCAGCTGAATTACCAGAAATATTCAGGACTATGAGTGGTTGAACTTAGTTAAATTGTGTTGTTCTGAGGTAGTAAATCCCAGATAGGTATATCACTAAAGTTAGGTACTAGAGTTGATAATAAGTTGATATATCTATTAAGTGAAATTAAAATAACAATTAATTGTATTACTAGCAAAAAAATCTGAATATAAAACGTTTAGAATTGGATTGGAATGTAAATATGAGTAGCTTAGTCTTTTTTCATACGAGACACACCATCCTAGATACATAACGTTCAAATAGAATACTTATTTGAATGTTACGGCATTTGAAGGGTATGGCTTTTTGGCCTTTGTACAGTACCGCTTTTATGTGGCCTACAGTACCTTCCCTCCACCTTTTTGTGGCCTACAGTACCTTCCCTCCACCTTTTTGTGGCCTACAGTACCTCCCATCCACCTTTTATGTGGCTTACAATACCTCTCCTCCACCTTTTATGTGGCCTAAAGTACCTCCCCTCAACCTTTTATTTGACCTACAGTACCTCCCATCCACCTTTTATGTGGCTTACAATACCTCCCCTCCACCTTTTATGTGGCTTACAATACCTCCCCTCCACACTTTAAATCACCTTTACTACTTTCTCTAAATAAGCTTATTAAAATATACTAAATGTAATTATATTACGTTATATCAATCCATTTATTAATTAACTTATAAGAAAATCAGCAATAAAATAATGTACACGTTCATTAAATGAAAAAAAATTGATAGACAATGTGCATTAAACTGTGCATTGTCTTTGTTGGTTGTGACATGTTCGGTAAATTATGGTCTATAAATCTCTCTTACTTTGACAAAATGTCCTGTTGATGTTTAAGCCATCAGTAGAAGAAAATAGAGAAAAAAGTGGTATCAAGTTATCAGCAGCGGAAAATAAATCAGTTTAATAAAATTTTTTTCTGCTGAAGATAACTATGCAATGAATATAGAGCTGAAAAGAAAACTGTTAACCAGTAATGTTTACATTTGTAAACATGAGTATTTCCATATAAATATCAAGAATCACACTGGCCACGACCCGCTCCAGCCTAAAGTTTACAAAATCGTGCGTATTTCAAATTTGTTTAGCCGTTAAACTATCGGGCTGGCAAAATACGTCCAGTTAAAATATATTACAACTAACCGATTCTTCTGCAATTCTAAAAGTCTATAAACCTTTTTGCAAAACTGTGAGAGGCATGTTAAAATAGTTACAGGAATTAATAGATACAATTTTGCCTGAACGTAAATCAATTTAATTTTTGTAATTAATTTGATTTAATAAACCTAAAGAGGCAGTTAGAATAAACTTCAATGTTGGTATGATTTAATTTTGTAAGTAACAATTTTATATAGATAAACAAATATATAGGAGTGGGATATGTCTATACTAACCATCAATGTATTTTCTGGATAGTGTACCGGGTCTTTTGACCGGTACATTTCGTTTTTTCCGTCGTAGTCTGCCGGGCCGCCTGAGATTCGCTTTTGCCCGGCGATTCGCGTACCTTGGTGGCCGTTGGCTCAGTTCCGTTTCGTTCCATGTTCCAGCAGCTTCGGTCAGGTTGGCCTGTCTGGTCAGTTGTCTTGTGCTGCCTGCAGAAATAGACATGTTCGGCTAAGGCTCCTAAAACTCCAGGGTCCTTGAGTAGGACGTTTCAACCCTCAGCCGGTCGTCCGGGCAAAGTTCTACCTACTACACTGCGAGCCTGGCCTGGGGACCATGTGATTGAGCAAGTTTGCCCCGTGCTGCCCTCTCTACTTCTTTGGGTAGAAGACTTCTGTCCTCAGGTCAGTGCGTTCCAGCTTATTTTCCCGGCGGCTGAGCTGGGGGGGGGGGGTTTAATTTAAAAAGAAAAAAAGGTGCAAAATGAAAGAAGAAAAAAAACATGTTTGTGGAACTTTATGTGGCCTAGGCCTAAACTTCTAAACTTGGACAGTGATTTTATACCACAGCCATTGGGGACTTATGTATTTTTTTTACTACAGAAAAAAATAAACTTTTAAAATACAAAAAGAACTTAGTGTTAATATTTATTGTTATTTATTTTTAATTAGTTTAGTTTCTTGTTACATTTGTTTAGATTTTTATATTTGTTAGGTCCCCATTGTTAAATCATGTGATTATTTATTTATATGTTTAGGCCTAGTTATTGTTATTTATTTTTTTGTTAAGTGTATTAGGGGTGTTTGGAAGTGAGTTTTTACTCGAACGGTACCGTGTTATATTTTCTTTTGAATTGTTTAATTTTTCAACTCACCAAAAGGGGATTATGGTGCTTTTGCTTAACTTCTAATTCGGAGCTGCCCAGGGATTCCGGCTTACTCCCTGGCCCGGTGGAATTATGGGATTTGGGCTAAATTGCCGGTTTAATTGTTGTTTGCCAGAAGTTTTCTAAATTTTCACTTTTATTTGGGGCTTAAAATTTGCATACGTTTGGGGTGTCTCTGGCTAGGCTGCAGATAGGCCATACATCATGTAGTTGTTAACTTTGGTTTTTGGTAGAGTTTGTGGTTTTTGTAGCTTTGGTGAATCTTGTTAATTTTAGTGTTTATTGTTATGTATTTAATTGCGTCTATTTATTGTGGCCTACTGCCGTTTTTTGTTCGGTTAACTTTTGATTTTTTTGGTAATAAATCAGTTTTGCTCAGCTGCCGAGTATTATTTTGACCCTCCAACTGCCACCCGTGATCCCATCGCTCGACTTGTTTTGAGCCATCCCCCGGTTGGCACGCTTACCATATTTGGTGGGGGGGGATGGGTCTCAATAGTTTATTTATTTGTCTATGAATGTACTGTATTTAAAATGCCGCGATTGTGTTGAAAGTTAAGTAAATTACCCGTATTTAATGACTCTAAATTTGAGGGAAGTAAATCTATAAATCAGTACTTGAAAACATTAATACTTTTACAAATCTTTTTAAGGTGTTACTTATATCGTGCTATCTCAAAGATAAATTCACCTGTCTTTGTATGCTTAGGAATAATATGTAGTTTTTATTGTGAATGTATTGATATTTGATGTGTTATATTTCAGGAGTTCTTGTATATTTATTATTACAACATGCCTGCAATTTACTGGAAAAAGGGCTGGGACTAAAGACTCTATAGTCAAGGACGTAGAGGTTAAAGGATAGAATAATGGTCGGCTGTCCCTTTGAAGACATATGAAAAGTAATATATATATATAAATATATAGAGCGTATGGTTTTTTGTGAGCTAACATTTATTAATTTAAAATTATATAACATCTGTGTTTTATACTTGGAAACAACTCCAAAAGGCATTAGATATTACTTGAAATTAAAATATCAAGTAATCTTCTGTCACAAAGCTAAATCCAATTCACCAAGCCATTAACACCTGCCTCACTAATTATTTTTATGCTAACTAATCCCTCCATAAAACAGCGCAAGGGCCACTCAGAAACTATGTGATCCATTGTTTGGATAGACACTCCGCAATCAAATGACTGATATACTGTAAATCGCCATTTGTATTTCCAGTAGTTACATCTGCCCACTTCGGTTCGGACCAGATTCAACAATGTCCATTCCCTACGAGAGAGGTTTATTCCATCTACAGGTATTGGTGGATCGTTAGTAAGGAACTTATTTCGTCCATAATAACTGGGCCAGCTATTATTGGGCGATAAAGCAGTACGTAGATGTGGATTTCGAGATTTTAAACGACCGCTCTGACGAGGGAGATCCTGGATAATGAGGAGGTGCAGGGCATTCAAGATCTTATTGAATTCATTACGTAGTACATACTGACGTCTTATTTCTGCAGGAGATATATTGCACAGCACCGGGAGCCAAGGTAGTGAAGTAGCCATGAGAGTACCACCAGCTCTCATGGCTCTATTAATATGGACATCAATCTCTTTAGTATGTGGGCTATTTAACCTTACGTGAGCACTGTACTCAGTAGCTGAATAATCCAGTGACAAAGCAGTAGTACGCAAGACGTGTGCGTTGGCTCCCCAAGTTGTTCCAGCAATGTAATAAATTTTCCCTGGGTTTGGCTTTAGCTGCTGTTTTTTGAAAATGGCTTTTAAACGACAGCGATTGATCTAAGTTTTGCACTATTTAGAAATATATTTAATTTTATATTACTCAGTCGGTTACTTGGGTAGTAGCTGGCCACTTCGGGTTTTGATAGGTTAGGATTTAGCTTCCCCGTTCTAAAATATTCTTCGAGGGCTGCAAGATCATTTGTGAGTGTTTCTTCAGTAGCAGTGAAGTCCCTTGTGTTAATAAATTATAGCAATATCGTCTGCATATATACATTTTATAGACTTTGTAATTGAGATGTCAGTGGTGTACATGTTGAATAGAATTAGAGCAAGTAGACCCCTGTGATAGACCATCCTTCAGCTGTCTAAAAGAGCTTTCTTCACGACCGAGATACACTTTTATTAGCCTGTCATTAAGCATTGATTCAAACAGCAAATAAAGGGACTGGCAGGGAGACTGTAGAACCTCAACATCAAACCTTAGCTCCATACTGTGTCAGAAGCAGCTGTAAGTTCAACATCAAACCTTAGCTCCATACTGTGTCACAAGCAGCTTTAACTTCAACATCAAACCTTAGCTCCATACAGTGTCACAAGCAGCTGTAAGTTCAACATCAAACCTTAGCTCCATACTGTGTCACAAGCAGCTGTAAGTTCAACATCAAACCTTTGCTCCATACTGTGTCACAAGCAGCTGTAAGTTCAACATCAAACCTTAGCTCCATACTGTGTCACAAGCAGCTGTAACTTCAACATCAAACCTTAGCTCCATACTGTGTCACAAGCAGCTGTAACTTCAACATCAAACCTTAGCTCCATACTGTGTCACAAGCAGCTGTAACTTCAACATTAAACTTTAGCTCCATATTGTGTCACAAGCAGCTGTAAGTTCAACATCAAACCTTAGCTCCATACTGTGTCACAAGCAGCTTTAACTTCAACATCAAACCTTAGCTCCAGACAGTGTCACAAACAGCTGTAAGTTCAACATCAAACCTTAGCTCCATACTGTGTCACAAGCAGCTGTAAGTTCAACATCAAACCTTTGCTCCATACTGTGTTACAAGCAGCTGTAACCTCAACATCAAACCTTAGCTCCATACTGTGTCACAAGCAGCTGTAACTTCAACATCAAACCTTAGCTCCATACTGTGTCACAAGCACCTGTAACTTCAACATCAAACCTTAGCTCCTTACTGTGTCACAAGCAGCTTTAACTTCAATATCAAACCTTAGCTCCATACTGTGTCACAAGCAGCTGTAACTTCAACATAAAAACCTTAGCTCCATACTGTCACAAGCAGCTGTAACTTCAACATCAAACCTTAGCTCCATACTGTTTCACAAGCAGCTGTAAGTTCAACATCAAACCTTTGCTCCATACTGTGTCACAAGCAGCTGTAACTTCAACATCAAACCTTAGCTCTGAGACCCATCCCCCCCCCCTAAGCTGGTAAGCGTGCCAACCGGGGGATGGCTCAAAACAAGTCGAGCGATGGGATCACGGGTGGCAGTTGGAGGGTCAAAAATAAAAATCGGCAGCTGAGCAAAACTACTTTTTATTAGGAAAACAAACTGGCAGGCAGAAGGCCACAATATAAAATAGGCAGAAGGCCACAATATAAATTCTCACTTAAATAAATAATAACAAACACTAAAATTACCAAGATACTACACAATAATAACAAACGCTATAAATACCACAAACTCTACAAATACCAAAATTTAACAATTAATCAACTACAGGGTGTATGGCCTATCTGCAGTTTAGCCTGAGACACCCCAAAACGTAAGAAAAATATTAAGCCCCAAATAAAAGTGAAAATTTAGAAAACTTTTGGATCACAACACTTAAACCGGCAATTCAGCCCACATCCCATGATTCCACCGGGCCAGGGAGTAAGCCGGAATCCCTGGGCAGCTCCGAATTAAAAGTTAAGCAAAAGTCCCATAATCCCCTTTTGGTGAGTTTAAAAATCAAACAATTTAAAAGAAAATATAACACGGTACCGTTCGAGTAAAAATTCACTTCCAAACACCCCTAATACACGTAACCCAAAAAATAAATAACAATAACTAGGCCTAAACATATGAATAAATAATAACATGATTTAACAATGGGGACCTAACAAATATAAAAATCTAAACAAATGTAACAACCAAATAAACTAGTTAAACTAAATAACAATAAATATAAATAAATAAATATTAACATCAACAAAATCTTTGTGTATTTTAAAAAAAGTTTTTCTCTTTAATAAAAAATATATAAGTCCCCAATGGCTGTGGTATAAAATCACTGTCCAAGTTTAGCAGTTTAGGCCTAGGCCACATAAAGTTCCACAAACATGTTTTTTTCTTCTTTCATTTTGCACCTTTTTTTCTATATTCTTTTAAGGCCATCAAAACCCCTCAGCTCAGCCGCCGGGAAATAAAAGGAACACACTGACCTGAGGACTGAAGAAAAACACCCAGATGTAGGGATGGCAGCGTAGTCGAGACCTAGGTTCTACGACATGGTCCTCAGGCCAGGCTGGCAGTGCAGAAGGTTGAACTTTCCCCGGACGACAGGCTGAGGGCTGAACGTCCCACTCAAGGACCCTGGACTGAAAGTCCAAACACAGCAATTAAAAACAGTCCAGCCATCACCACCAAAAATACTATACATAACCCCTAATACATGACATGGCAAAACAAAACAGGAACAGACAACATTGTACATGATTT
>JAQJVL010010352.1:0-12645 GCA_035578905.1 Stictocephala bisonia
TTTCACATTCTTATATAGTACAAAAAAATTTCATACAGTCAACTCCCGTTTATCCACGTGATAATAGACACTACATAGCACCATTTTCAGGCTGGTGAAACGTTTATTTAATTGTATAAATACAGTAAAAATTCAATACTGTACAGTTTATTTCAGAGTAATGTACGTAATTTACTATTGGAGTGCTGGGCAGGTGGCTGAAGCAGATGGGGGCATGAGTCATCCCAGTCGCCGCTCACCGGCCTCCTTTGTGAATGGCCCACAAGCAGGGGTGAAGGGAATTGTTGTTAATGTGCTCAAGTCGTATTTCGCAGTTCATAGTAAACTTATACTGTAAGGTGTTGTGATACAGTGTTGTGATTTGTGCAATAAAACAATTTTAAGAATGTCAAACAAAAGAAAAAAGGTTGTGTTGTCAATTAATAACAAATTTTAACTCATAAACAAAATTGAAAATGGCGCTTCCCGTAAACTGATTTGTGTTCAATACGGTATCGGTGAGTCGACAGTAAGAGACATTGTAAAACCATAAAACAAAACATATTGAAATTGTTTGTTAAATCCTAATATGAAAATTAATACAGTAAAGTACTATTTATTTTTGCTTTTATCAACCTTCCTTTTACCAGTTAGCGGCTTACCTGCGATTCTTTTTATCAGCGGCAGCTGCACCACTCAACCCCACAGGCAAACGGCAGTTGAATGTATGTAGCCTATATATTGATGTCTGAGAGACTATTAAATTTTGTTAATTAGTCTGACTTAAGTTACTCAATAAAAAATAAAAATGAAAGATCGCCAGAAAAGATCATCTCTTATAATTATTTAAACCTCTATCCAAGTATATTATTAGCACACACTATTGTCCAGTCAATACACTGGTTTATTCTTTATTAATTTAAATTTAATTAATTACACTGCCTTTATTTACATTAAAAATTACTTATTATTTTTTTTTAACAAAAACTTGAAATTAACCCGGGAGAGGTCGCGCTGTTAGATTTTTTCTAACAAAATAGGTCCTTGTATTAAGATTTTTTTTATTTCTTGTCAAAGACTATTGAGCGTCAATGTATTTGTAGTCGACTATATGTGACACATTTCTGGGGTATTTCCATGATGATTCATCGCAGGGAGGGGTGGGGGGAGGCCGTTGAAGGTCAGGCGCTCCAGTCTTTCAGTGAAATTCTAACACGCGACCGGATACGTTCAGCTGAGTGTTAGAAATGTTCTAACAGCGCAACCATTTTCGTTTCTTTTTTGTTTATATTTTTTAATTTAAATATTGTAAATATAGTATTTATAGTGATATTTTATGTAGTGTTAGTGTTATTCAGTGTAATATATGTGTGTGTATATCTTTTAGTGTAGGAAATGGCTGTAAATAATAATGATAATTTACTTTTGAGTTGGATTGAAGAGGACGACGATAGTGACCAAAATTATTCGGTAGATTCTCTTAGTGATGCTCCTAGTGAACGATATGACCACAATAGTGACACAGAACAATCAAACCTTACTGACAATGAAGATGGACAACTTGAAATGATGCAATAGACAACTTGAGATTGACAATAATTTTGATGCAGTAGCCCAGCAGGATCCTATTCCAGAACCCGTACCAAGAGCAAGTAATATGCAGGTAGGCTTACCACTTTTCTATGTAGGAAAAGATCCCCACACTAAATGGTTACTTCATAAACCTTTACCAGTGAGAGGTAGAACTAACAAAGAGAATATAATTACAAAATTGCCAGGTGTCAAATCAGTTGCTAAGGGCAAAAAAACAATTTTGGATTGCTGGAAAATATTTTTTCCAGAAGAAATAATTCAAAAGATAGTAATATGTACAAATCAAGAACTTGAAAAAATGAGTCAATCTTATTCACGTGGTATAAGAGATTGTCCATTAACCGATTTTGAGGAACTTACAGCTTTTTTTGGAGTTCTTTATTTATTGGGAATAAAAAAAGCAAACCATGCACACACGTCAGAAACGTGGGCTACAGATGGAACAGCATCGGAATATTTTAGAGCTGTAA
This sequence comes from Stictocephala bisonia, assembly GCA_035578905.1. Lineage (NCBI taxonomy): Eukaryota > Metazoa > Arthropoda > Insecta > Hemiptera > Membracidae > Stictocephala > Stictocephala bisonia. Next base: position 2,043 of record JAQJVL010010352.1, read on the forward strand.
TGAGTGAGAGACGCTTTCACACCCTAGTAAGGGCAATAAGATTTGATGACAAAGACACCCGTAAAGAACGATCAAAGTTGGACAATTTAGCCGCTATAAGGGAAATTTTTGATACGTTTGTGAATAAGTGTATTGAGAGTTACTCCCCAGGGGAGTATGTAACTGTAGATGAAATGCTAGAGGCTTTCAGAGGCAAATGCAAATTTCGCCAGTATATTGGAAACAAGCCTGATAAATATGGCATCAAGATCTTTGCACTTGTAGACTCTAGAATTTTTATACTGTGAAGATGGAAGTCTATTGTGGAAAGCAGCCCCTTGGTCCATTCAAAGTTGAAAATGATGCAGGCAGTGTTGTAAAAAGATTGCTGGAGCCAATCAATAAAACTGGAAGGAACTTGACTACAGACAATTATTACACTTCCATCCCCCTTGCTAATGATTTGTATGTAAATCACAGAACCACAATGGTTGGGACCATAAGGAAAAATAAGCCACAACTTCCCCAAATGTTCACAGATGTAAAAAATAGGCCAGTTTGCAGTAGTTTGTTTAGATTTAAGCATCCACCAAATCAAACTCTTCTATTGTCTTATGTGCCTAAAAAGAACAAAAATGTCCTCCTGATTTCCACTTTTCATTCTGAAGACACCATCGATCAAAACAGCCATGATTCTATGAAGCTGGAAGTAATAACCTTTTACAACGTCACAAAAGGCGGCGTAGATGTTGTTGATCGTATGAAAAAAGAATATTCTGTAAAGAGGATCAGCAATCGTTGGCCAATGACTCTTTTCAATGGGCTTTTGAACTTGGCGACTAAAAACAGTCAAATAATCCACAAAGCCAATACCAATGCTATAATGCCAAGACGCAAATATATTTCTGAATTGGCTAAACAATTAGCTACACCACATTTACTAAGAAGATCATCAATTGAGAATCTACCTTGTGGGCTCAAGCAGTCAATAAAAAATGTGACCGGCCAAGAACTTCCGAGAAGGCATGTACCTCCATGTAACTTTATTTCATTCTCCTTAACTTAACATTAATGTTTATAGATCCATTATTGACATTCTGTGATCTTATACATATGAATTTGATAACAGAATGTCGATAATTGATTGATAAACATTACTCAAATTACTATATATAATTTAACATAAACATAATATTACGTTGTTATATTTCATGTATATTTGGCAAATTAATCCTCATTGTATATTAACTATAGTCCTCATCAATATTAAATAAATTAATATAATTGAGGTATTACAGGTAGACAAGAAGGGAAGATACGATGCAGTTATTGTCCCCTTAGAAAAAACAGATTTACGCAACACAAATGTGACAGCTGTAAGGAACACACGGGGCTGACAAAATATGTGTGCGTGGAATGCAATATCCCAGTGGATGAACATTAAAAGTGATACTGTATGACAGCAATACGGGTCATTATTCATTTATAAACTGTATTTTGATTTTTAATAATAAAACTTGTCAAAGTAACTGTTAGTTTTTCATACCTGGTACTTTTTATATAATTATTAATTATATGTAAAAACTGTTATTTGATGAAAACTAATTAATATAAATGTAATTTGAAATATAACAAAAAAATATTTAAAAACTAACTACAGTAAAAAAATATTTAAGTGTCCTAAATAAAGAACATCAAGTGTTAGAATTTTTCTATACACGCGACCAAATACGTATGACTAACAGGCGCGACCTCTCCTGGGTTAACAAAATATGAACAGAATAATTTGTTTTGTTGGAATAATAAAAGACTAAGTATTTCCACTTTTGTGACTAAGCTGATTTTCAAAATACAGCTGTTTTGATTATGATATAACTGTTAAACAATTCTTCAATTAACTACAGTAAAACCTCGCTAACTCGAAACTCGTCACTCAACAGATGATAGGGTGCAAGTCTAGCTGGCTTTAGGTTTTATGTATTTTGATTTTAGGACAGCTAAAACAGGCATAAATTCATTGGGTATTTGAAATTGCTTTGTAGATACAGTAACTAAATACATGTAAGTGACAAATTTATGATGTAATTCAAATCTATCGTGAATTAATTTAATAAAATACACTACAAACACCAACTTTCTGGATAACTCGACAACCCCTTGGTCCACAAAGTATTGGGTTAGTGAATACTGTATTAAAAAAAGAAAATTATTTACAAATATATATATATATTTGTGACTACAATACAGTATTCAGTATTTATATATATATATATATATATATAAAACAGGGAGAACATAAAATGGATATGACATAAAATAAGATACTGAATCATTTCTTCATAAAGTTCATCATGATAAAGAACTTTATGACGCCCACTAGTAGTCGTGTGCAATCTACCAACTGCCATCAAAGGCCTGCAGTATCTCGATCACTGCAAGGACCTTTAGACTGTACAAGATGCTTCTTTAAATATATCACATTAGCATGCCAAGAGATCCAATCATCTGCCTTTTTTATCTAGCCGTACCTTTCTTCGTATTCCTTATATGTTTTTGAGTTTCAACTGAATACTAAAACAATTCTAATTACTGATTTCAATTATTTATTTATCTTACGGTGATACAACTTTTTACATTCAATTTAATGTGGCTGTTGGAAACAGACAGAACTAATTACTAAAATAATACATATATGCACATATATGATTACTCAAATTCTTAAATCTCTTCCTTTTCACAGCCAAATTTTTAAGTTACTAGAGCATAACAGTTTAATTTTATATAGCTTTTGGTTAAAAGCTAACATAAGATACTGATATGATTTTTTTTCCCTTTATATGTATTTACTTACTTTGTAAGAAAGAAGTTCTCCTATATCCATCGTTGCTTATAAGGAACACACTAGTAGAAAATGGATACTGGTTCTGAAAAAAAATTTTATTTTAGGCCTACGTAACAAACTAAGGTCAGTAGTTTTGCAGTTTCTTGCCACCGAACAGCATTTGAAAACTTGGCCTGAAATAGCCCAAGAACTGGCTATATTAAAAATAAAATAGTCTTTTCACTATTAGATAAAAAGTTTTAAATTTTTTGTTAAATTCCAACTTTTCCCAGGTTGAAATCAACCTCCTCAAGAGATGTAAACTCATATTTGCCAAATTTGAAAAAAGAAATCATATTTTCAGATGTGGGAAGAAAGTAGGCCTACATAATTACCCTAAAACTAATTTGGCCCTAGCACGTCTACTATAATATTTATTGTACCGGTATACATCTTGCACTTTTTTTAATATTTTTCATTTACTATATACAAGTTTTAAGAGAAAAATATTACATATAGTTATTTCAATTAAAAATGTTTAATTATAAAAATCTATAAAATTAAGTTTAGACCATAAACATAAAAATATGGTTTTAATGCGTAATGTAGCTTGTTGTTACCAGTAATCTAATTGTAAATATTTGTCGCCAATTATTATTTATTGATTATATGAGAAGTGTTTTGTAATCCAACCATTATTAACTCTACTAGTGGCAGTCATTTTACTCTGTAATGGCAGGCCATTTTGAAGTCTTGCGCAAAAGCTTTTTATAAAAATTCTAAAAAATATTTAAAGCATTTAAGATCTATATTGTTATATATGTTTATTCTCAGAATTAGCTATAGAATAGGACACACAAAATTAGCATATTTATATTATAAAAAGTTTTTTAAAATGAACTTGTAAATGTGTAGTTTTTATCTATATAAAAATGGAGGGACCATGTTTATGAAATTTATATCTGTTGAGAAATTAAAAAAATTTAAGGTAACCATTAAATGTCAAATTTCATCTAGTTTCTGAATATATAAAGGTTATTGAAGTCTATGAAACCATTTAAAAGTTATAGACAAATAGGCGAACTAAAGCAGCATACATGTTAACAATTCAGCTGGAATGGCAGCTGACAAATGAAAACAAAACAAACCATATTACCTCACAACCATCCAATAGTGATAATTCGATGTTTAAATATCAATTAAAATCTCCGAAATACATCGATATCTAATCAATAATCTTTGGTAATTATGCACTTTCTTGCCACCTCTGAAAATACGATTTCATGTTGAAAAGGTGGTGAAAAATGAGTTTATATCTCCAAAGGAGTTTGATTTCATCCGCGGAAAACTCGTTTTTTACCGAAAAATCGAAAAACTAGTTTTTTATCTATTAGTGAAAAAACCAACTTTTTTTCCATTTCTCATGTTTTTTTTATGCTGAACACAAATATATAACTGGTTTTGTAGTCAAATTATTTTAAAATGCATTTTTTACTGACATAACATAGCTTATCCTAATTGTCTATTTCCTCAACAAAAATTCTTTATTTGCATTAAATTCGAGTGTCTCGCCTCCGTGACGGCCTGTCGGCTGTCACTCCGGCGGGAATATAGGTGAATTCGGTTTTTGTGATAAATAGTTGTTGTATATAATGATCGCGTAATAGCCGTTAATAGCGATTTGCCGCAATAGTAGTTTTTCCGTAATATCTCGAGAAATATTTGTAATAAACCTAAATAGTTTTCAAATTTATATTCAGGGCAAAAACTCATCAAAATAAAAAAAGATGATTAAAATACCATTTAAATTAACGGAAATATGACAAAAATACTAAACGTTGTGACATTGGTTTTTTTCGAATTTTTCGGTAAAATATGTTATTTCCGCGGAATAAAAAGCATATCTCCTGAAAATAAAGACTATTCTAGACCCATTTCAAGCAAAATGTTCCAAATTTGTTTGGTGGCAAGAAAGTGCATAAATATCGAATCTTTATCTGTCGTTGGCATTAAATACAAATGCATTGACATCTGTCCTAAAAAGAAGTAAATAACAATACTAAACAATAAATTTAGAATGTAGATAATATCTTAACATAACACAATTTTACAATAGATAAATATGCTTGCCTAATATACATACAATTCCAATAGCTTGGAATATATGTACATAGAGATACAATAAAATCTTAACCTAACAATGGTACAATCAATAGGCTAGCTACAACAATTCTGAACAATATCATGGACTTAAACATATTTACAAATAACATACACACAAATAAGAATACACATATAGCTTAACCAATCCTACATACAAATAAACTATAACAAAACACTGAACACAGCAGAGCAATAACAGTGAATAAAATTTGATCATAACCCCATATCTTATTATAATAAGCCTAAATATAATACAATTCACACAATATAATCAACTAAAATTATAAAATATTAAAACTAAAGATACAAGATACCTAGTAAGGTCTTTATCGGTCTAGATAGTAATGACTTCAATGTATAGAAATAACAAAGTAGAAAGTGATTAAAAGAAAAGTAGCCTAATTTATTAAAATCACAGTAGCCTGCACTATATTAAAAGTCAATGTTATGTTCTAACAAAAAGTCATTAACTGAATAAAAGGGATTGCAAAGTAACCCGTTATAGAATCTGAACAGAAAGAGGGAATGCCTATTAGAGTATTTTGCAACTATTCTGCTCAACTTATTAAATACTTTAGTAGACATTACTGAATGATTATTTAAAGTTTTATTTTATCTAGTGAAGATTTTATTATTATTCTTTGTTCTGGTGTTGAAATCAAACCGCTTGGTTAGTGATTTAGTACATTTAGAAGCAAAATTTGTAGGGCATGTCATTCGTCTATAATATAGATGATTGCCACCATACCACCATAGAAAGGTAAATTCGTCTATAAAATAGATGATTGCCACTAGTAAGGTTAAACGGGTTATTACCGAAATGTGCCAAACCTAATATAACCTCTTAAACCAAACCTAATATAACATAACCAACTAAAACTTGTGCTAACAGCTTAAAAATGGTCAGATGGTAGCTATGTGAAGTAAATATTGTGTGCACATCCTCTTCAACTGAAATTAAATTTAAACTAATATTTTGTTTACTCTACTGACATTTGACTTAACCTAAATGTCATTTTACATTAGTTTTTACTTGTTAAACCTTAAGATATTAGAAGTAGATAAATAAAAACCCAATGAAGACATAACATACAGGATATTTATACAAGTTAATAACATAAATATACTTTGTAAATAAACCAATATACCTGATATAAACAGTATTTCACACGCTTAAATTACACAAAAATATATCATCGTAAGGAAGCGCGGCTACTTGACAGAACATTAGTGAGTGTTAGTATGGTCGGTTTTTTCGGTTGAAAAGTGTTCAAAGACACACATTGACATTGAGTGCTGGTGGGGACTGGAGGGGTTCCTCCAAAGCTATGGCGGGAATTGAATGAGTGATGTCGTCTGCTGCATGTTTATTACAGAAAATTCAGCAGAAAATGTTTATTACTGTCAAAATTGTTTTGTTGTTTTTTGTAACATGTGTTTTAGTCATATATGTAGCAATGATATTTAATTAATTAATTAATTAATATACTATTGTAGTAAGTATTATATTTATCAATAATTATATTTGATTATAATTTATTATTTGATACATAATATTTATTTGATTTTATAATTGATTAATTATATTTTATAATCAATTATTATCTTTATCATTCTCTTTAAAAGAATGTTTATCAAAACTATCATTATGAATATAACTGACTGATCTATCTAATCTATTCTCCTGTCAGTTATGTGTTCTGGCCCCGTATCTAAAAATTTTAGCCCCAACGCAGAAACATAGGGGTTGTTTAAAAAAAAAAATAAAAAAAAGTTATGGGGGGCAATGCCCCCCAACCTTCGTGTGAATTTTAATTTTTATTTATAAGGAATATAATTTTATATTAAAGTTCTTAAATGAATGATGAACTTAAATGCATGTTGACTCTATATAAACTAATAATAATAAATTAGAATGCCATTAATCCAAAATGAAGATCAGTGCGAGCATTAGCACCCCACTTATACAATTCAATTACGGGTTGACTTCGACTGCCTACCATCTACAAATTGGCGCGGCTGACTGAATCGAGTTGTGTTTAGCGCGGCCGGCGGCGGTGTTTCAATTATTCGGCAAGTTACAACTGGAGTGCTATATCGTCTAGACACGTGTGCACCAGTCTGCCCAGCTCAGTCAGTCAGCAGTTGTCAGCTAGTGTTCATGCTCTGTTCCCACTTTCGTGCTTCATGTAGTAAATATAAGTGTTTTTGTGTGTGTTATTTTTTATGAGATGAGTGGTGTTTCTATATTAATTAATTACAGTATTATCATTTTTCTGTTTTGTGTATCTATGGAATCTACAGTTTAAACAAAATGAGTAAAAAAACAACAGACATTAGAACTTGTTTTAAATAAAAGAACCAGTGACCGTGTCTAAGACCGATGAAGAAGCGGAATCTGAGTGTTTAATAAAAGCTTCCCCAGGCTGTTCAAAGTCTTGCCATGACGTAAGTAAACAAACTGATTCAGTTACTTCTTCTTATGATGAAGGAGCCTACTAAAAAAAAAATGGACCTTGGTAATATAGAGACGGGTCCATCGCGCCTAATTTTGACTACATATCCACTTTCAGACTTTAAAAAATCAAAACGAGCATTTACACTATTTTATTTTAAGAAATTTGAATGGCTAAAATACAGTATAAAGAAAGATGCTGTATTCTGTTACGCTTGCAGCATATTTTATTCTAACAATAAAGAAGTATCTGTAACTGAAAAAGGCATAAGTAACTGGAAGAAGATAGGGGAAAAATTAGAAAAGCATGCGTACAGTGAAAGTCACTTATTTTCCATGGCGAAGTGGCATAACTATAGAAAGCCAAAGGATACAATTGCTTCGGAAATATCATCATCTCATAAAGAGCTTATTTCTGAACATCGTGAATATTTTAAGCTAATTTTGGACCTTTTCTTATTTTTGGCCAAACAAGGAATGCCTTATCGTGGACACGATGAAAAAGAAACGTCAGGAAACAAGGGAAATTATTTAGAGTTATGTGAATTATACTCAAAATATGATGCTAAATTATTCAAAGGAACATATGAACGATATTTCAATTTAACAAGTCATGACTTACAAAACGAAATTTTCGAAATTGTTACTGAAGAGGTTTTAAGTACAATAGTGAATGAGGTAGGCCTAAACGAATCTGGATTGTATGCCTTAATGGTCGATGAAGCAAAGTCATACAGAGTTCAACAATTGTGTATTTGTATAAGATATTTGTTCGAATCAGAAATTAATAAAGAAAGATTGCTAACAATAAAGGATGTTTCTCTAGATCGTAGTGCTGAGTCCTTAGCAAACATTATTTTGAACTACCTTAAGGAAGTAGGTATAACTGCTACTTTAATAGGTCAATCACATGATGGCGCGAGTGTAAAGTAAAGAATGGGCTACAGAAAATCATCAGGGATTGTTAATAAATTGTCTTACGTTTTGGGTGTCTCTGGCTAGGCTGCAGATAGGCCATACAGTTTGTTAATTGTTAACAATTCAAAGTGAACAAATTTAAGAAAATTTTGACTACACCCAAATAAACCCCGGCAATTCAGCCCACATCCCTTGATTCCACCGGGCCAGGGAGTAAGCCGGAATCCCTGGGCAGCTCCGAATTAGAAGTTAAGCAAAAGCACAATAATCCCCTTTTGGTGAGTTTGAAAACTAAACAATTCAAAGAAAAATATAAAACGGTACCGTTCGAGTAAAAATTCACTTCAAAACACCCCGAATACACTTAACAAAAAAAATAAATACCAATAACTAGGCCTAAACATAGAAATAAATAATAACATTAACCAACTTTAACACTAGGCCTAACCATAAAAATAACTAGTACCATAATTTAACAGTATAAAAGAAAATCTGAAGACATACCTAATATTGAGCTATCACGGATACTAATGGTTCACAAACAAAGTTAACAATAGTGCCTAACAGAGATAAAATTTAGAAAAATGTAACAACAAAAATAAACTAGTCTAAGATAAATAACAATAAATATTAACCAGTATGCACTATTAAAGAAAAATATATGGCCAAAATAAAAATCACTTGGCTGTGTTCAAGTTCAACGAAAATGTTCAGTTCATTGCCCGTTCCTAGGCCTAGTGGAGAATACCTTCTTTTTCCTTTTTAGATATTTTTTTAAATAGTGCATACTGGTTAATATTTATTGTTATTTATCTTAGACTAGTTTATTTTTGTTGTTACATTTTTCTAAATTTTATCTCTGTTAGGCACTATTGTTAACTTTGTTTGTTTCTTGGTAATAAAGTCATTTTGCTCAGCTGCCGAGTTTTATTTTGACCCTCCAACTGCCACCCGTGATCCCATCGCTCAACTGGTTTTGAGCCATCCCCCAGTTGGCACGCTTTCCAGCTTTGGGGGGGGGGATGGGTCTCAATTGTCCTTTGCCTCGTCCAGTCATCTCGATTCAATTGAGTTCGGAGAAATGATTCCGGAGATTGTGAGAGGTACCGGGAAAAAAACAATTGAGACCCATCCCCCCCCACCAAAGCTGGAAAGCGTGCCAACTGGGGGATGGCTCAAAACCAGTCGAGCGATGGGATCACGGGTGGCAGTTGGAGGGTCAAAATAAAACTCGGCAGCTGAGCAAAACTAGTTTTTATTCCAAGTAAACAAAAATATATTAATCCGACTTGGCAGAAGGCCACAATATAAATTCTCACTTAAATAAATAACAACAAACACTAAAATTAACAAGATACTACACAATAATAACAAACGCTATAAATACCACAAACTCTACAAATACCAAAATTTAACAATTAACAAACTGTATGGCCTATCTGCAGCCTAGCCAGAGACACCCAAAACGTAAGACAATTTATTAACAATTCAAAGTGAACAAATTTAAGAAAATTTTGACTACACCCAAATAAACCCCGGCAATTCAGCCCACATCCCTTGATTCCACCGGGCCAGGGAGTAAGCCGGAATCCCTGGGCAGCTCCGAATTAGAAGTTAAGCAAAAGCACAATAATCCCCTTTTGGTGAGTTTGAAAATTAAACAATTCAAAGAAAAATATAAAACGGTACCGTTCGAGTAAAAATTCACTTCAAAACACCCCGAATACACTTAACAAAAAAAATAAATACCAATAACTAGGCCTAAACATAGAAATAAATAATAACATTAACCAACTTTAACACTAGGCCTAACCATAAAAATAACTAGTACCATAATTTAACAGTATAAAAGAAAATCTGAAGACATACCTAATATTGAGCTATCACGATACTAATGGATACTAATGGATACTAATATAACACGATAATAGGATACTAATGGTTCACAAACAAAGTTAACAATAGTGCCTAACAGAGATAAAATTTAGAAAAATGTAACAACAAAAATAAACTAGTCTAAGATAAATAACAATAAATATTAACCAGTATGCACTATTAAAGAAAAATATATGGCCAAAATAAAAATCACTTGGCTGTGTTTAAGTTCAACGAAAATGTTCAGTTCATTGCCCGTTCCTAGGCCTAGTGGAGAATACCTTCTTTTTCCTTTTTAGATATTTTTTTTCATATTTTTTTTATTGTTAAATAAATAAATATACTGTTTATCTATTCCCTACCCCCAGCTCAGCCGCCGGGAAAACATGGAA
>JAQJVL010010353.1:0-12642 GCA_035578905.1 Stictocephala bisonia
ACTGTTCCTTCACAGAAACTGGGGAGGCAGGAAACACTACCAGCCATGTCCTCTACAAAGACGGGCAAGTAAAGCGACTAATCGATTATAACTTCTTAGTTTTATGGCTATGTTAATTCTACCCATAACTACTAATTTGTTGTTATACAACAATTTTATTTATAAAATATAAACTAGCTTTTCCAATTGGCTGATAATAAATTGGGATTAATTTTAGCCGAAAATATAGAATTTCAGAATTACAGATATAATAAATGATAGATACATTAATTTTTTTAATATATCTGTTATATTGATATCCAAGAGATAGAGATAGTCTTTATGTTGAGGAAATGAAGAACTGTAAAAACAAATTTTGGAGCAATGATTGTTGGAGTGAAACTTTTTGAAAACTTATCTCACTCATATTTTTAGATGAATTCAATGTTTAGAACAAATAATCACTGACCTGGTTGTAAAAGTTTATTGAATGTTGTTATTAAATTAATTGTTGTTAAATGTTATATACATTTCGTTTAACTCTTTTCTAATTAAAAGAATATATTAGTGTTGGGATCAAAATAGGTTTGCAGGGAAAACATTATCGTTTGATTCCTTGTACATATACTTGTATATATGTATAATGTGCTATTTAATAACGCAGAAATGGAGACGCTAACCAACAGTGGTACATATTATTAACTCCGTGCCATGGTAAGAACCGTTGTGTTCAATAAGGTGACCCAGATGACATGGTTGTGATTAATGTTTAAGCATTTAAAAAACAAATTTTATGAATTTTTACTTTATAAATTAAGCTACAACATACTAAAAGTGAGTATTTTAAGTTGCATTCTACAAATGCAAATATAATCAATAATTAATTTTAAATAACATAATTCTCATAAAAACATTCTTCTAACAAACAAAATTAATTTATTACTTAATAGAGTGTATTTATTTATATATTCATGTCGTGTTGTTTATTACGCCACGGAAACCGATCTCCAGACGGCTGATTCACGTTGGAACTAGTATGAAAGTTATTAAACGTGGATAGAAATCCGATTAGTGTGAAGTAAGTCCCGTATGACAATATTGCTGGCAAACATAAAAGAATTAACATAATTCTTAATGTATTTCAGAGGTTGATATCCTAAACTGACTCCCAATCATGGAAGTTATAGATTGTTATTCTCATCAGAAAAGAATTTATCCTTCATAGACGTATTTGTTTTACTCTTTCATTAAAATATACGTTTACAGTTATTGGTCGTCTGTTGATTTTTAATTTTATCAAAAATGTACCGTAATGTAATTAACATATATTTTTGTTTTTCCTTCAGGCGGGGGTTTTCATCGAAAGGCAAAATATGGGAAGATTCGAACGGAATAATCAATATTAAAGGTAACAATTAATTATAAATAAGTTTATGCTGCATTTTTTCAAGTACGCTTATTTTAGCAAGATGATAAATCATACTAATTATATTTTTTAATGTTTCGAAAATAATAGAATAAAACCGATTTACACAGTGATACAATCCCAGTAACATGATTTTCTTTCTTCATCACGCATTTCATCATCACCTATCAAGTGGGCCAAAAAACAAATACCTGCTCCAAAGCTCAGTTTAAAAGCTTAGTGATGTACTGTTGGAAAAGTTTAATTGTAATGTATTTTGAGCAGGAAATAAAATATTATTGTTGTACTTTTATTACAGTAACCGAAGTCTAGCACTGACTTAAGTGAAATATTATAGCAATAATTGAAATATATCCGTCACACAACCCAAATATATAAAAATATAAGCACAAATATGCTAAAATATAAGTACAAAATGCACAAATACTATGGTGATCGATTTCGGAAAACCACGTTTACCCTACGCAGACCAGAGGGACCTTTTATTCATTGTGGTAAGATAAGAATTAATCATACAAATATATTTATACATACTTCACTTATTGCAGTTGAAAGTTCCCAAATGACTGGAAGGATCTACCCCATTTATGCAAGTCATGAGGTGGTCGCATATTTCACCTGTTATGAAAACGGTAAATCCTAAATCTACTCAGTTAACTAAATTAAAATATATTATATTTGACAGTGAATTACAGGAAAGGTATATATAATTGCTAATTATTTAGTTGTAGATCAAACTATAACTGCCAACCGGTTCTAATCAATATAATTATTTAAAGACCTCCTGTTTTCCATATAGTTTTAACTAATCTAAAAAATTGATTAACATTCTTTGTATCACAAATTAACTTCTAATTTAAATGTTTTAAATGAACCACTTTATATTACACATATAACAGAGGATATACAAGTTTCACTAGGCCAATACTTTAGTTACGGTTAACTATCCCTACAGAAAACTAAGAATTGTTTTAATGTATGCAAGTGCTACTAAAGCTTTATTGGTCGGGTCCCACCAGATTTTCACTTTTAACTAGTCAATATTAACCTTACAAGTACGATTCCATATATAATTTTCGACAAAAATACAGATTTTTGACAAAAAATAAAAAAAGAATGGCACATTTTTACGCCAAAAACTATCTAAGTAGCATTAATGTTATGTATTTCTTCCTCCTAAATACAATCACGACATCCATTTATTCCTACGACAAATAAAACTGAGATGTTTAACATTGGATTATGTTGGGTTAGTTAGTGAGGTTACGTTAGGTTAGCAATATGTATTCACTATCAAGATATACTTCCCTAATCTACTTTATAATCGAATATATCACTTAGTCTTCATCATTTAATATTTATGTCATAATTTATGAGAAAAACTACATACAAATAATGTAATAAAAGTGGTCTTTGATATGATAATGTTGCGTTATTGAGACAAATGGGCTGTATTTTTGCACTAACCTTGGTCCAATACTGTAGTCGAGGGAAGGCCGACTTCTTGGGTGAGCGATAGCGGCCTGTAACGATGTCTTTCCTGGTCGTGGGTGCATCCAAACAGAAATATTTCACTGCACACTTACAGTCAGTTGTTTTATATTAACAGAAATAGCGGAAAAAAGTTTAAATTTTAAACTATAGCATGTAAACTTACAGAGGTACGTACATGTGCGTCTATCAGGAGGGAAAACGACATGAAGAAGAAAGGCTGAACGGGCAAGAAACAAGATAAATTTGCTTTATATAAGCCAAAAAAGGTTGAGGTGGACATGTAGTTCAAGGTGCACCTGAAACTCTGTTAAAGAACCGTATGACAGTATAGTAATCGCTAACAGATAGCATTGGTTTTCTTCGTATATTTAGAGTATTTGCGATGTATTCAAAAATTAAGAAATACTTGTATGAATTTAATATTGAACAGGTAATCTTTTGTGAAATATTGGCATTTCCACCGAACATTTCCTATTGATTCGTTTTCGATCGTTATCTATACATATATAAGCCAAATACCACTCACTCACTCACTGACTGACTAAACACGAAATCTCAAAAACCACCGAACGGATTCGTATGAAACTTGGTACGTAGCTTCCTCTAGGGTAGTAGGTGCTCGCTAAGAAACGGTTTCAAAAAATTCAATCAGGTTCGCGACCAAACCGCGAAAAACGCGACTTTTAAATTTATGTATTTTTTTTAACCTACAAATCACATTGCAACAAAACTTGGTACCAAGCTTCCTTTTAGGTCTTAGATGAACTCTAGAAAAAAGTTTTCACAAAGTTCGGGTCATTTCAGCACTATAAAGAACTCACTCACTCACTGACTGACTAAACACGAAATCTCAAAAACCACCGAACGGATTCGTATGAAACTTGGTACGTAGCTTCCTCTAGGGTAGTAGGTGCTCGCTAAGAAACGGTTTCAAAATATTCAATCAGGTTCGCGACCAAACCGCGAAAAACGCGACTTTTAAATTTATGTATTTTTTGTGAACCTACAAATCACATTGCAACAAAACTTGTTACCAAGCTTCCTTTTAGGTCTTAGATGAACTCTAGAAAAAAGTTTTCACAAAGTTCGGGTCATTTCAGCACTATAAAGAACTAGCAGAAAGTACCCGTGCTTCGCTACGGATTATGATTAAGGAACGGATTCGAATGCAAATTGGTATGTAGATTTCTCTAGAGTTGTAGGTGTTCTCTGAGAAACTGTTTCAAAAAATTAAATCGGGTTCTCGACCAAACCGCGTAAAACGCGACGTTTAATTTTCGAATTTTCTGAACTTAAACATTAGATTAAAAGAAAATTTGGTGCTAAACTTCCTTTTAGGTCTAAGATGAATTCTGGGACGTTTTTTCTGAACTTACAAAGCAGATCGCAACTAAAATTGGTGCTAAGCTTTCTTTTAGGTCTTAAATGAACTGTAATAAAAATTTTACAACAAGTTTGGTTCTGCTCGGCACTATAACTCTTTATACTTTGCATAAGTGCTTATAAAAAAAAACATTTCAATCACGTTTCAAACCAAACAGCAAAAAACTCGATACTTGACGATTGTTGTATATTTTCTAAACCTAGACAACAGATCACAAATAAACTTGATACTATGATTCTTCGGCTGATTGTAAATTAGCGATAGCAGTCTTGGCTGTTCACTAGAAGGCCGGTTCTTATCAGTTGACCTCTGCCCTCCCTCCCACTCCCCACACCTCACCAGCACCGCACCGCAGTACGGCTCGGCTCATATCAGTCCAGTACTATTTGCTATCATAGTATTCGATTGCCTCACATCCTTTCATACCAACATTTTTTTACCTTTTTTCATGTCATAACTCTGACATTCTTAATAGTTCTCCTGGTTCAAACTTGATACAGTTGACATAACTCTGTAGTTACAACTCCGGCCACTCCACTTTGGGTAGGGTGTTCCCTTACTACATGAGTTTATATTGGTATTTTATTCTGTTAACTATTTGCTTCTTTTACTTACTGCTTGCTTCAATTCTAGATCATCTGCTTGGGTTTGAACCTTTTCACTTCATCTTCTTCTTCTAAAATACAAAGCTAAATTTTTCTTTATTCATCTTAATACTTTTTCTGAACAGTTGCACGACAATGGTTATTGAAACATTCGATATTGATGGTGTGGCAGTACCTCACCATGTCATAACGATCACTGGGGACGGGGCTTGCCTTTTCTCCTCTTTATCTTATCTGGTCCACTGTACAGCTTCACTAACACTCCGAGTGCGCGCTGACATTGTGCGTCACGTGTCCAACAACTGGCGCAGACTTAAGCCTTACACCTTGACCATAAATAAAGTCCCTTACAGAACTAAACGTCAGTACATCGCCGACATGTCACAGCCTTACTTCTATGGAACCTTTTGTGAGCTCATGGTTGCAGCAGAGGTCTTTCCTTATAAGTTCGAGCTCTTTCGTGACAGAAAACTCTTAGCCTGTTATGGGGATGAGGTTCAGGAAATAAAAAGACTTAAGTTCTCTGGTGATGACATGGCAGGGCACTTTGACGTTCTTATACCTTGCGAACAACCTTATGTACCAAATAATTTTCAAAACAGTCTACATACCTCAAAATCTTATGCCTCAACATTAAAATCCCAACCTGGTTTTTCTGAATCTATGCCCACCGACCCTATTACATCCAAACCTGGCCCATCTTCCCTTTGTGTCTATGAACCTGTTGCAGTCCAACCAGGCTCTTCTCAGCCCATCTTATCAAACCTTGAAACTCCCTTAGACATGAGTTCGGACGAATCAATCGTAACAGTGATCACACCTCAAAAATCTAGAGGTAGAAAACGAAGGAAACGATTCACTGATTCCATCCGAAAAAAGCAGGTTAGGGAGTCTGTTGCTAAAAATACGGAGAGACACCCTGAAATGCATAGAAAGGCTGTTAAAAAATATGCCGAGAGCCACCCTGAAGTGCACAGGGGGGCTGTTCAAAAATATGCCGAGAGCCACCCAGAAGTAAACAGAAGGGCTGTTAAAAAATATACCGAGAACAACCCTGAGATTAACAGAAATTCTGTAAAGAAGTACTCAAAAAACCATCCTGAAGTTAATCGTGAGGCTACGTCAAAGTACAATGAGAGGCGTGCACAAGTAAAGTTACTGCCATGTACAATCAAGAAACTCTCAGGTTTCAAGTATGACCCAAACATTGAATATTCTACAGATAAAATAGTTCAACTTGGACCTCGAGAAAAGTGCAATTTCTGCCATGCTTTAAAATGGAAAGACGAAAGCCCCGGAATGTGTTGCAGTAATGGAAAAGTTCAACTGCTTCCCTTTCAAAAATATCCCGACCCCTTACATAGCCTTCTTTCTCACGACCATCCTGAGGCTGAGCATTTTCTTAATAATATTCGCAAATACAACGGTTGTTTCCAAATGACGTCATTTGGAGCAAAAGAGATAAAAGGAGACCATTTCATGCCAACATATAAGGTGCAAGGCCAGGTTTATCATAGAATAGGGAGTCTAATGCCTCGAACACAACAGCAGCCGTCTTTCCTTCAGATATATTTTGTTGGTGATGATAACCGTGAAAGAGACATTCGCTGTGGGTACTTTCAAGATGTCAAGCCAGCATTGGTAGGCCAGCTCCAAAAAATTCTTCATGAACATAACAAATATATCAAAGAGTTCAAAGCTGCTATTGATTCTGTTCCCAAAGATCAGCAAGATTTCCAGCTAGTTATCACTGCTGACCAGAAGCCTTCGAGTGCTCACAAGGGACGTTACAATACTCCTACCACTAACGAAGTTGCTGTCTTGATTGTAGGCCAGGTGTTTGAAAAGCGAGACATTGTACTATACAGTAGGGAAGACAAACTGATAAGAATCAGTGAGCTACATCGAGCGTATGATTCTCTTCAGTATCCTCTCATGTTCTGCCGTGGTGAAGATGGCTATTGTATCAACATCCCTCAGCGTGACCCAAACACCAAGACAGCACTTAAGAAAACTGTGTCTGCAGCTGATTTCTACGGATATAATTTAATGGAGCGAGAAGGCGAAGAACCATATTTACTTTTGTTTCGCAACCTCCTCAACCAATTTTTGGTTGATATGTACGCAAAAATTTAAACAGAACGGCTAAACTTCATTCGAAACAACCAAAAAAAGTTGAGGAGTAAAGACTACATTCACTTGAAGGATGCCATGAGAAAAGCTGATGCTCAGGTATCGGAGCTGGGTAAGATGGTTGTACTGCCATCAAGCTTCACTGGAGGACCTCGCTACATGCATGAGCGTACTCAGGATGCCATGACCTATGTCTGCCATTTTGGTCGTCCAGATCTCTTTATAACTTTTACGTGCAACCCAAAATGGCGAGAGATATGTGAACTGCTCAAGGAAGGTCAGAAGGCTCAGCACAGACATGACTTGGTAGCGCGGGTTTTCTACTTAAAAGTGAAGCATTTGATGAAACTAACGAAAGGGTCTATATTTGGAGCATGTAGATGTCACATGTTCTCCATAGAATGGCAAAAAAGAGGCCTTCCTCATGTACACATTCTCCTTTGGCTAGAAGAAAAGATTAAACCAGACATGATTGACAAAGTTATTTTTGCAGAGATACCTGACCCAGAGCTAGACCCTGCCCTCCATGAGATTGTGAAGTCAACTATGATCCACGGCCCATGTGGTGCTCTCAACAGAAATTCGCCCTGTATGGTTAATGGAGCTTGCAGCAAAAAGTATCCCCGTCCTCTACTAAGAGAAACACAGACTGGGGAAGACGGTTATCCTAAATACCGTAGGCGTTCTCCTTCAGATGGTGGATTTGTTGTTGACATCAACGGGGTAAAGCTTGACAATCAATGGGTGGTACCTTTTAACCCTGTCCTGTCTCGCACCTTTTCAGCGCATATCAACGTCGAGTACTGCAACTCTGTCAAGTCTATCAAATATATTTGCAAATACGTCAACAAAGAGTCCGATCAAGCAGCTTTTACAGTTGAAAATGAACTTGACGAGGTGACAAGGTACCAGACAGGACGCTACATTAGTACTTCTGAAGCTGTCTGGCGAATTCTCTGCTTTCCAATACACGATCGCCATCCCCCAGTCATGCATCTTGCAGTTCATCTTGAAAACGGCCAAAGAGTTTATTTTAACGAAGAAAATGTCATGGAAAGGCTAAACAACCCGCCAAAAACTACTCTTTTGGGCTTCTTCGATCTGTGCAAAACCGATGCGTTTGCAAGAACCCTCCTTTACTCTGAAGTTCCGTCATATTTCGTATGGATAAAGAATACCTTTTGTAGAAGAAAGCAAGGGAAATCAGTACCAGGCTATCCCGGGGTGAAAAAAGATCAGGTTTTAGGCAAGGTATATACTGTTCACCCTAATAACTCTGAGTGCTATTTTCTACGCCTTCTCCTACACGAAGTTAAAGGGCCTACGTCATTTGAATATCTTAGGAACGTAAATGGAGTGGTCCACCAAACGTTTCAGTCTGCATGTACAGCTCTTGGTTTGCTCGAAGACGACACTCACTGGGATCGAACACTAGAAGAAGCTTCACTCTCAGACTCCCCGTCCAAGATCCGCGAACTACTTGCCATCATGTTGGTGTTTTGCCAAGTAAGTAGTCCTCTCACATTATGGGAAAAACACCGCGACAGTTTGGCGGACGACGTAAAGAGGTCGATGGAGACAGAGTTTGGGGATGTGCAACAGCGTATGGACATTGTGTACAACAAATGTTTGGCTTTACTCGAAGATTTGGTGTATTCAATGTCTGGCAACCGTCTCCAAAACTATGGTCTTCCTACACCACTTCGCGAGCAAGAGTCCATCACTAACAACCTGGAACGCCTCAGAGAAATTTCTTTCGATGTAGTCCAGCTCTGTGAAATGGTTGCTGTAAATGTTCCAAAGCTGAACGAAGAACAACTGAATATTTACAAAGAAATTACCTGCAGTATTATTTCAGAATCTGGGCAACTCTTTTTCCTGGACGCTCCTGGTGGTACCGGAAAAACATTTTTGATCAATTTGTTGTTAGCAAAAATAAGGAGTGAGAAAAAGATTGCCATCGCAGTTGCATCCTCTGGCATTGCTGCGACACTGCTTGATGGTGGGAAGACAGCTCATTCAGCTTTCAAGTTGCCTCTCAACCTGAACCACTCAGAAACACCTATTTGCAACATATCAAGACAAAGCAATATGGGCCAAGTACTCAAAGAAACAGTATTAACTGTTTGGGACGAGTGTACCATGGCCCACAAAGGAGGTATAGAGGCTCTGGACAGGACACTTCAAGACATCAGGAACTGCAAACGTCTAATGGGCGGAGTAACAGTTCTGCTGGCTGGAGACTTCAGGCAAACCTTGCCCGTGATACCTCGAGGAACTCGGGCTGATGAGGTGAAAGCGTGCCTTAAGTCATCCTTCTTATGGCCAAAAATTAAAATCCTGTCTTTGGGAGTTAACATGACAGTTCATTTGAATGGAGATTTGAAAGCAGAAGAATTTTCTACATTAGTCTTACAAATAGGTGATGGTAAACTGCTAGAAGATCATGAAGGTAAATGTGCAATACCTCAAAATCTTTGTCATACTGTTAGTGATATGAAGACACTGCTTGACAAGATATATCCTAACTTAAATGACAATGTGAACAATAGTCCAACATGGTTGCAAGAGAGGGCGATTCTTACCCCAACTAACGACTCTGCAAATATAATAAACCTTTCGTTGTTAGAAAAATTGCCTTCTGCTGTTGTGAGGTATGAATCTGTGGACTCAGTGGTTGAGACAGAAGACGCTGTTCACTATCCAGTGGAGTTTCTCCACACTCTGAACCCCCCTGGAATTCCACCTCATGTTCTTTCTCTAAAAGTCGGTGCTCCAATAATGCTACTCCGCAACCTAAACCCTCCCAAACTCTGTAACGGTACCAGGCTGCAGGTGAAAACTCTGCATAAACATGTTATTGAAGCGACAATATTTACAGGCGTTGGTCAAGGAGAAACTGTTTTTATTCCCCGAATTCCTCTTATTCCCTCAGACTACCATTTTGCATTCAAACGTCTGCAGTTCCCTGTAAAATTATGCTATGCCATGACTATTAACAAGGCACAAGGGCAAAGTTTGAAGATGGCTGGGGTAGATCTGAGCAATGACTGTTTCTCCCATGGCCAGTTATACGTAGCATGTTCTAGAGTAAGCTCATCTGACAGTCTGGTCGTCCTTCAGCCAGAAAAAAGGACTAAAAATGTTGTTTACAAAGAGGTACTAAGCACTTAAGAAAACAACAACATCAATTTTGGCTGTCCGTATATATATATATATCAGACTAAAATGTACTAAAATATATTTAAGTACTTGCATATATTAAACTACCTGGTGGGACTGTTCCGGCAGAGGATAGGGTGACTGCCTTACCAAATAAAACTACCCGGTGAGACTGTTCCGGCAGAGGCTAGGGTGACTGCCTTACCAAATAAAACTACCCGGTGAGACTGTTCCGGCAGAGGCTAGGGTGACTGCCTTACCAAATAAAACTACCCGGTGGGATTGATTCGGCAGAGGCTAGGGTGACTGCCTTACCAAATAAAACTACCTGGTGAGACTGTTCCGGCAGAGGCTAGGGTGACTGCCTTACCAAATAAAACTACCCGGTAGGATTGATTTGGCAGAGGCTAGGGTGACTCCCTTACCAAATAAAACTACCCGGTGTGATTGATTCGGCAGAGGCTAGGGTGACTACATTAACAAATAAAACTACCCGGTGTGATTGATTCGGCAGAGGCTAGGGTGACTGCCTTACCAAATAAAACTACCCGGTGTTTTTAATTAAATGTTATATATATATATATATATATTTTTTTTTTTTTTTTTTTTTTTTTTTTTTTTTTTTAATAAGTTGTAAATATGGTCTCTACCTGCCGGCCTCCCCGTGGCGAGACTGGACACGCCAGACTCATTTTCTCAATTTTAATTCTGGTAAACCAACGGGCAGATGTACTCGAGTTACTAACAATTAATTATTTCGTTCCTCGGCGAAAATACACAACCCGTACATAAGTCCTAATGTAAGTGTTCCTTAATCATAATCCGTAGCGAAGCACGGGTACTTTCTGCTAGTTTTCCATATTTACCACTTTATTTGGCCATTTTCATAGCTTAAACTGTACATTTAGCTTTTAAAAAATTCCTGCAACCAGATTTTTAAGGACTCAAATTACTCTAGATTACATATAAAGCGTCTTCCCGATTCTTTTCAGTCGCTGGGCCAGGGGTGTCAGTTATCAGCGTCAGGACCGAGTGTCTTCAGGCCATAGACTCTCTCAGACAAGTCTACGAAGCCAAAGTGGCCTTCAGACATCTTCAGGAGTGCGGCATCCCTGTCAACGATGGTGCTGACTACGGATAGATAACAATATGTAAGGGAGAAATTAAAATAAACAGCCAACATGTAGTACTTGATGTAAAGCTGAATATACTTCAGTTCAGTAAACAGTATTGATTGACAATTATGTAAGGATGTATACTAAATATCTATGCTTGTGTGGTATAAGAATATATAGTATAAAAATAGTACAGCCAAATAAAAAATAAATGGTACATTTATGGTTCAGTAAGTTGCTGAAGATTCCGAGTGTCTTTACTTGAATTTTTTTATGTTTTAGCTCCACTTATTTTTCATGTAAAACATGACTATTTTTAATGCTATGTGCTGTATCAATGATAGTACATATAAAAATAAGTCCCACGTTGAAAAGTTAACAACAATAAAATGTATATACTTTTAATTTTTTTTTTTTTTTTTAATTATAAGGCTTGATTTAATTAACACGGTAGGGTTAGTTGTAATAGAGACATTTTCAGACCTATATACACCATTTATACGTGCGGTAAAGACATTTATCATTATTTTGTAAATTTTTTATGACAATAAACGATTCTGATTAATTCATCTTCGTTGGTATAGTTGATATATTTATCATGAAAGATATTTGTTTTGTCTGCAAAATTATTGTTTGGAAAATATCTCAGTCAGTTGTGAGGTTAGAACGGATCGTGTTGCATTCTCGCCAATAATATCCTAAAAATGAAGAAATTAATATACTTAAAAATCCGGATTGACTATTGTTAAGGAATATATGAATGACATGTTAACATTTGTTTGACCTGTAATAATTATCTAGTTTGTTTTCACATAATCTACTTAAGTGTACTATATGTTTAATTAAATTCATTATTTTATTTATTCAGATATAATTAACTACTAATTTATTACTAAACTTTATATATTTTTGTAATGTCAGTAGAGACATTTCATGGCCAGAATGGTATAAAATATTTTATAAGTAAATTTGATAGAAGGTACGATACCAACATTACTAACAACAAGAAATACAACACTTTTAAACACAACCGATATTAAAACACAGGCGTCAGCAAGGCTTGATATTAAACACTGATGTATGAACTGTCAAGACAGACGAGACGTGACCACGGGCATCTCTAGAAGACAGGCTGTGACATGTTGTACGTTAGGCATTCCTTACAACGGGAAGTACAACAGTATTACATAGTACAGATATTAAAACACAGTCGTCAACAAGGCTTGATATTAAACACTGATCTATGAACTGTGGAGACAGAAAAGACGTGACCGCGGGCGTCTCTAGGTGACAGGCTGTGACACGTTGTACGTTAGGCATTCCTTACAACGGGAAGTACAACAG
>JAQJVL010010354.1:0-12642 GCA_035578905.1 Stictocephala bisonia
TTTAAATGGTTGCTCTAAAAGTTATTTTATTTATTTATTTATTATTTTTTATTTTTATTTATTTTTTTCTGTATCAAACACTTCATCATCTTCAAGTTTAAGATATGGACTGTCAAAAGAGGCTTATCCACTTTAAACATGGAATAATAAATAATATAGTTTTAAGAACAATATTGAACAATGATGATGATAAGGCTAGTAAAGTTGAGTGCTGAAACTATACTAACTTAATTTTACATATATAGTCTGTATACTATTGTTCAAGATGACTAAATCATTATTATAGTTGAGAGAAAACTGTATAATTGAACAACAATTAAAGTGTTCTTTGACAATCTTAATAGAATCTTTAACTTGAGTGTGAAGCCATAAAAATATTGGAAATGTAAACGTAATAATAATAGTGCTTTTTTTACTAGAGAACGATTTGAATGTGGTTTCGCTCGAAATGTTGTGTACATTAATACATTTTATTCCATAAGTTGTCATTGTAGTTTTTTACATTACTTATAATTTTTATAGTTTCCTTCATCATGAAACACATTCAGGGAATAAATTATCTCGAATGTCTCTAAGATGTTTTGATAATGAAATAAACTTTCAAAAATACGTTTGTAAGGCAAAAATAACCCAAAACATTTAACATCAAGAGTAATTGGTAGGTTTAAAAGGAAATAAAGGAGGATTGTTTGATATTATTGGAGAATATAATATACCAACATTTCGTAAATGGCTGTCACTTGAAACCAAATAGTAATAATAGTGAGATAAACCTAGTGACTACTGCTAGTGAGATCAAACTAGTTAGTTACTGCAACTGATTAAGGCTGTTTAGTAAACAAATATTTTAATTTTTTTCGATTTCAATAACTTTATATCAGCTATTAAACACCTCCTAAGTAGTTGTTTCATTAAAATTATGTTATATGTTAGAAATACATCACCTCAAAGATGCGAATTTGGGATATCTCGGTACATACAGAATTAAGAAACTATTTTCTCGATTATTCCCAAATTTTAAGAAACCGACCCTCACAGGACTGGTCTTGCTCATCAGTTATTTTAAATTTCGTAATTTTACTGCAAATTAGTAAATTTTTTTTAAATAATTAATTTTATATGTTTGCTTTTATTTTATTACGACGAGAAATACCATGTCATGTTTGGCATATTATGCTTTTCAATATCATACAAGTTAAAAAAATTAACTAACTTTATACACTCAATTTTTGGTTGTACTTTTACCCGCATGTTATATTACAATCCAATCACCACATACACGTACAGTGAGATACAGCACCTGCATCCAACGGATCACGCTTAAACGACTTCCTGCAATTATACCCCACCCATCCCAGGGTAGGGGAGGGGTCGAGTGTCTATGTATGAGTAGATCGTGGTTAGCCGTACAGTCAGCGCTTCGAGTGGAATTCAGTTGTCCGTAATGCAGGACGAACTGCCTTAAAGTGATTTAAAACTACTGATTAACTGTTATTGCATGTTTGCCATACGTTTCCTTTCATGATAGGTGAACCATATTATCAATTCATGCATTATTAACCCTTTGTCAGCTACCACACAAAATTCATTAGTGAATAAATCCAATAAAGTCTATTTCACTAGTAAGTTTCATATGAAATAAATTTATGATATTTATAGTTTAAAATAACCACTTTAATAATGATGTAACTATTGTTTTGAGTTAATATCTTACCGTAAAGTATACGACACTCTTTCGAATTGCCATTATGGAGTAGAAGTTCCACCCAGGTTTATTTATAATGTTACAACTGTGTAGGTCATAAAGTTTTCCCAAGCTATGCATACCACGTGCTTGTAAGTCTACACAATAACGTAAGGGCCATATTGGGCCGGCCTACAGACTGTTTATATGAGTTCAAAGAAAACATGTTCAGCATTATTTTTACTTATTAAAACATCCACATTTCAGAGGTCCCCATTATTTTTGTAAAAAATAAAATAAACGTCATGCATACCATTATTACATAGAAGATTCTTTGTATCATTGTTGTGAAGGTATTGATTGCTACTATCTATGAACATTGGCTGGAATTCTAAAATGTGAAATATTTTACCATTTCTATCAAAGTATGTATCAGTCATATAAAATTTTATTACAATTATTTTTTTAACTTTTGTCGTTATTTAACAGGATATGTTACTGATATATTACACCAAATATAAGTAATCTTGTCTTATACTATACAGTTTTTATTTTAATATTTTTACATGTGTTGCATTTGTTGTTAATGATTTGAAATTTAACACTTTGCTAAAAGCAATTTTCATTTAAAAGGTTTTAATTAGTCAATTAAATTGAGAAAACTTGCATTGTATAGTAAGAAATAAATTGCACTGATTTTCAAAACTAAGGTTCCATTGGTTACATATAAAATTTAAGTCTTATGATTTTTAAGTTGTTTTAAGTCGTTTATATTTAAATTGTTTTAAGATCTCAGAGAGTTCACGGGTACCCTGAATATATATATATATATATATATATATATATATATATATATATATATATATATATATATATATGTATCAACTCATACGTCTGCGAAAGGATATGCAGTTAGTTAGTTATTATATAATCGGGCATGTATTACACGGATAGTTAAATTCTTGCACCATAAGTTTCTATACACTTACCCCTGCACCTCCACACTGCTGCCAACTTTGATTTTGAATTAACATCATTTTTAATGTTTACTGTTATTATATATTTTAAACGTAAAGTTTAGTTTCCATATAATGTTTTTATTTACAAATATTCAAACAATTCATTGAAATAGTTAATTTGTCAATGGAGTATGCATACGTATTATGATGTATATAGACTAATATAGTATTGGGCCTCAAAGGCCACTGAATAAAAGTAAGTAGATGTCGAATCCTTTATAGAATGTGACCTGAGTCATTTATTTACGGCCCGATGAGTCTACAGCTGTCTGAGCCATTTATCCCCCAGGTTTACGACACTACCTTTACGACTCAATAACTCAAACCTACAATCCCGTATAATAGTTTTATATTTTTCAGGTAAGCTCCTTTGAAATTATAGTTTTAATAGTAACTGAAAATTGGGATTTACTTGAATTGTTACCTGGAATAAGTTATTACCTAATAGCTAATTAAGTTAAAAAACTATTAAGTAAATTTGTAAAAATAGCAATATGTGTTTAAAAAATTGCCCAATTATCATTTACAGAGTGATGGTTTGTCTATCAAGAATTTTTTAACTATATATATTTTTTTTACACCTAGATTTTGTTTGTATTGACATGTGTGAGTTTTAATCTGAATATTTTCTTAATTACTGCAAATATATCATGAAAAACAATTTCAGAATCAATACACCTGTTCAATTAAGCTCTTCAATCATACGTTTGTCACAACCCTCGTATATATGTTTTTCTTTAATTTTTTTATTAATAAAACGTGTTCTTTTCATGAATCCATAATCCTTATCTTATTACAATTGTTAACCTTTTAGTTTCGTTCTATTTAGAGCAAAATACAAGATTTTTAGATTTTTTTAGAACAAACACAGCCTAGGTTTTTATATATTTAGGTATGACCTAAATATATCAATACTATTGCAGTTAGTCCTATACATTCCAGGAGTTTCTGCATTTGTCTTCGCTCTCATTATGGCAGTGTAAAATGCTAGAATAGTATTATACGTCCTGAAAGCTAATGACTGAACATCATAAAGATATTAGTAAACGACCCAATTTAGTTAATATTTGATCAGATTTTTATTCTTTTTTTATAAATGTTGTTTAAGTCTTTTATAATTTCCAATTTTGTATTATATTCCCTTGTCTATTCTACTGCAATTTATCAATTATAGATTACTCGTATTGATCATATTTGTTTTCTGCTTCCTATCTGCAATTTAAAGGTATAGCATATTTCATATATAAGATACTTATGAAGCTAGATATTTAGGGTAGTACTACTATCTATTGAAGAATTAGTTTGGGTTGGTTTCTGAAAACTCTAAACGAAAGTTTGCTATGATCATAAATACATGTTAGAACTAAAATATTAATTTGATACATTTATTCAAGTGCACTGTTAAAACTAAGTGTTTGTGTTGAAACTTGTACTGGGTCGTTTTGACCGGTACATTTCGTTTTTTCCGTCGTGGTCTGCCAGGCTGCCTGAGACCGCTTGTGCCCGGCGATTCGCTTTACTTTGGTGGCCGTTGACTCGGACTCGGTCGTTCCGTGTTCCAGCTCAGGTTGTCAGGTTGGCCGTTTTTTGTCTTGTGCTGCCTGCCGAAATAGACATGTTTGGCTAGAGACTCCAAAACGTAAGTGTTCATTTGGTAATTTCTAATATCTAATCACCCTTTTGGTGAAAAAAACTTTGTTTAAATAATATTCTGGTTTATTTGTCATTTTCAGGGCATTGTTAAATTTGTATTGTCTAGATATTGGTTAACCTAGGTTCGAGCCACTTGCTCAATGTTATCTTTTTAACATTAATTGCTTTTCATATCTGGTTTTATATTTAATAGTAGTTCTGTATAATGTTTTGTTGAGCCTTTTTTTCAGTTGGAGTTACCGATTTACCATATTTTTGTTCATTGACAATAACCTAGCCTATATGTGTAGTATTTTTATTGTTGTGGCTGGACTGTTTTTAATGTGCTGTGGTGTTGCTTGCAGTCCAGGGTCCTTGAGCAGGACGTTTCAACCCTCAGCCTGTCGTCCGGGCAAAGTTCTACCTATCATACTGCGAGCCTGGCCTGGGGACCATGTGATTGAGCAAGTTTTGCCCCGTGCTGCCCTCTCTACATCTTTGGGTGGGATTCTTCAGTCCTCAGGTCAGTGCGTTCCATGTTTTTCCCGGCGGCTGAGCTGGGGGTGGTTACCTATTTGAAGTAAATAAAAACCAGAGAAAAAAAAGCAAAATACATCAAAGGGAAAGTGTAAAGAAAAAAATTGTGATGAACAATGGATTATTAGGCCTAGGAACTGGCCATAAACATGTACAGTGTTGGCAGGAAACACAGCCATGGGGTTTCACATTTTTTATTTATTTTTTTTTAATTGAAAAAGAAGGGTTTTTAAAATATAAAAAAAATTGTATTAATATTTATTATTGTTGTTAATCTTTAGTTTATTTTATTGTTATAGTTATTCACATTTTTATATTTTGTTAGGCCCTACTGTTAAACTATAGTATTCTTTATCTTTATGTTTAGGCCTAGTGATGGTTATTTATATTTTTTCGTTGTGTATTAGGGGTGTTTTGGAAGGGACTTTTTACTAGAACGGTACCGTGTTATATGTTTTTTTGAAGTGTGTAATTTTTAAACTTTCACCAAAAGGGGATTATTGTACTTTTGCTTAACTTCTTATTCGGAGCTGCCCAGGGATTCCGGCTTACTCCCTGGCCTCAGTGGAGTTAAGGGATGTGGGCTAAATTGCCGGGGGTTATTTGGGGTTATCAAAATTGGTTCTAAATCTGTCACTTTTAAATTGTTAATAAGTTTTTCTTACGTTTTGGGGGTCTCAGGCTAGGCTGCAGATAGGCCATGTAGTTGTTAATTGTTAATTTTGCTATTTGTAGCGTTAAGTGTTTTTGTGGTTTTTGTATTATCTTGGTTATTTTAGTGTTTCTTGTAGTTATTTAACTGCGAATAAATATTGTGGCCTTCTGCCTGTCAGTTTTTGATCATTTGTTTTTTTGCTGGTAATAAATTAGTTTTGCTCAGCTGCCGAGTGTTATTTTGACCCTCCAACTGCCACCCGTGATTCCATCGCTTGGCTTGTTTTGAGCCATTTTGAGTTTTGAGTTGGCACGCTTTCCAGCTTTGGTGGGGGGGATGGGTCTCAAACCTTAGTACATTTCACTATGATCTTTATCATTTTATGGGTTTTCATCAAATAAAATCAGTATGTCATCGACATAAAGGGGATAAAATATGATATCATGTTTTTTTTCTTGATTGGTAGATAAAATTTGGATATTTTCAGTGCTTTATGCATTTTTAGGAAATCTCAAAATAATATTTACCTGTCATAAAGTGTCCAATGCTAACAAAACCCTTTTAAACAACTTTTCTTTTTCAACTGATCTAAAATGTAGTCTGATGAAGCTGTAAATACACGTTGGATAAAATGGTTAAGAGTGAGATAGATAAGCTAAAGTTTTTTTAATTAAATGTATTATTGAAACGGAAGTAATTTCGTTTAAGGATAATTTTTATGAAATTAGTAGAACGATTTACTAATATATTTTTAAATGGTTGCTCTAAAAGTTATTTTATTTATTTATTTATTATTTTTTATTTTTATTTATTTTTTTCTGTGTCAAACACTTCATCATCTTCAAGTTTAAGATATGGACTGTCAAAAGAGGCTTATCCACTTTAAACCTGGAATAATAAATAATATAGTTTTAAGAACAATATTGAACAATGATGATGATAAGGCTAGTAAAGTTGAGTGCTGAAACTATACTAACTTAATTTTACATATATAGTCTGTATACTATTGTTCAAGATGACTAAATCATTATTATAGTTGAGAGAAAACTGTATAATTGAACAAAAATTAAAGTGTTCTTTGACAATCTTAATAGAATCTTTAACTTGAGTGTGAAGCCATAAAAATATTGGAAATGTAAACGTAATAATAATAGTGCTTTTTTTACTAGAGAACGATTTGAATGTGGTTTCGCTCGAAATGTTGTGTACATTAATACATTTTATTCCATAAGTTGTCATTGTAGTTTTTTACATTACTTATAATTTTTATAGTTTCCTTCATCATGAAACACATTCAGGGAATAAATTATCTCGAATGTCTCTAAGATGTTTTGATAATGAAATAAACTTTCAAAAATACGTTTGTAAGGCAAAAATAACCCAAAACATTT
This sequence comes from Stictocephala bisonia, assembly GCA_035578905.1. Taxonomy (NCBI): domain Eukaryota; kingdom Metazoa; phylum Arthropoda; class Insecta; order Hemiptera; family Membracidae; genus Stictocephala; species Stictocephala bisonia. The sequence continues at coordinate 6,919 of JAQJVL010010354.1, forward strand.
AACATCAAGAGTAATTGGTAGGTTTAAAAGGAAATAAAGGAGGATTGTTTGATATTATTGGAGAATATAATATACCAACATTTCGTAAATGGCTGTCACTTGAAACCAAATAGTAATAATAGTGAGATAAACCTAGTGACTACTGCTAGTGAGATCAAACTAGTTAGTTACTGCAACTGATTAAGGCTGTTTAGTAAACAAATATTTTAATTTTTTTCGATTTCAATAACTTTATATCAGCTATTAAACACCTCCTAAGTAGTTGTTTCATTAAAATTATGTTATATGTTAGAAATACATCACCTCAAAGATGCGAATTTGGGATATCTCGGTACATACAGAATTAAGAAACTATTTTCTCGATTATTCCCAAATTTTAAGAAACCGACCCTCACAGGACTGGTCTTGCTCATCAGTTATTTTAAATTTCGTAATTTTACTGCAAATTAGTAAATTTTTTTTAAATAATTAATTTTATATGTTTGCTTTTATTTTATTACGACGAGAAATACCATGTCATGTTTGGCATATTATGCTTTTCAATATCATACAAGTTAAAAAAATTAACTAACTTTATACACTCAATTTTTGGTTGTACTTTTACCCGCATGTTATATTACAATCCAATCACCACATACACGTACAGTGAGATACAGCACCTGCATCCAACGGATCACGCTTAAACGACTTCCTGCAATTATACCCCACCCATCCCAGGGTAGGGGAGGGGTCGAGTGTCTATGTATGAGTAGATCGTGGTTAGCCGTACAGTCAGCGCTTCGAGTGGAATTCAGTTGTCCGTAATGCAGGACGAACTGCCTTAAAGTGATTTAAAACTACTGATTAACTGTTATTGCATGTTTGCCATACGTTTCCTTTCATGATAGGTGAACCATATTATCAATTCATGCATTATTAACCCTTTGTCAGCTACCACACAAAATTCATTAGTGAATAAATCCAATAAAGTCTATTTCACTAGTAAGTTTCATATGAAATAAATTTATGATATTTATAGTTTAAAATAACCACTTTAATAATGATGTAACTATTGTTTTGAGTTAATATCTTACCGTAAAGTATACGACACTCTTTCGAATTGCCATTATGGAGTAGAAGTTCCACCCAGGTTTATTTATAATGTTACAACTGTGTAGGTCATAAAGTTTTCCCAAGCTATGCATACCACGTGCTTGTAAGTCTACACAATAACGTAAGGGCCATATTGGGCCGGCCTACAGACTGTTTATATGAGTTCAAAGAAAACATGTTCAGCATTATTTTTACTTATTAAAACATCCACATTTCAGAGGTCCCCATTATTTTTGTAAAAAATAAAATAAACGTCATGCATACCATTATTACATAGAAGATTCTTTGTATCATTGTTGTGAAGGTATTGATTGCTACTATCTATGAACATTGGCTGGAATTCTAAAATGTGAAATATTTTACCATTTCTATCAAAGTATGTATCAGTCATATAAAATTTTATTACAATTATTTTTTTAACTTTTGTCGTTATTTAACAGGATATGTTACTGATATATTACACCAAATATAAGTAATCTTGTCTTATACTATACAGTTTTTATTTTAATATTTTTACATGTGTTGCATTTGTTGTTAATGATTTGAAATTTAACACTTTGCTAAAAGCAATTTTCATTTAAAAGGTTTTAATTAGTCAATTAAATTGAGAAAACTTGCATTGTATAGTAAGAAATAAATTGCACTGATTTTCAAAACTAAGGTTCCATTGGTTACATATAAAATTTAAGTCTTATGATTTTTAAGTTGTTTTAAGTCGTTTATATTTAAATTGTTTTAAGATCTCAGAGAGTTCACGGGTACCCTGAATATATATATATATATATATATATATATATATATATATATATATATATATATATATATATATATATGTATCAACTCATACGTCTGCGAAAGGATATGCAGTTAGTTAGTTATTATATAATCGGGCATGTATTACACGGATAGTTAAATTCTTGCACCATAAGTTTCTATACACTTACCCCTGCACCTCCACACTGCTGCCAACTTTGATTTTGAATTAACATCATTTTTAATGTTTACTGTTATTATATATTTTAAACGTAAAGTTTAGTTTCCATATAATGTTTTTATTTACAAATATTCAAACAATTCATTGAAATAGTTAATTTGTCAATGGAGTATGCATACGTATTATGATGTATATAGACTAATATAGTATTGGGCCTCAAAGGCCACTGAATAAAAGTAAGTAGATGTCGAATCCTTTATAGAATGTGACCTGAGTCATTTATTTACGGCCCGATGAGTCTACAGCTGTCTGAGCCATTTATCCCCCAGGTTTACGACACTACCTTTACGACTCAATAACTCAAACCTACAATCCCGTATAATAGTTTTATATTTTTCAGGTAAGCTCCTTTGAAATTATAGTTTTAATAGTAACTGAAAATTGGGATTTACTTGAATTGTTACCTGGAATAAGTTATTACCTAATAGCTAATTAAGTTAAAAAACTATTAAGTAAATTTGTAAAAATAGCAATATGTGTTTAAAAAATTGCCCAATTATCATTTACAGAGTGATGGTTTGTCTATCAAGAATTTTTTAACTATATATATTTTTTTTACACCTAGATTTTGTTTGTATTGACATGTGTGAGTTTTAATCTGAATATTTTCTTAATTACTGCAAATATATCATGAAAAACAATTTCAGAATCAATACACCTGTTCAATTAAGCTCTTCAATCATACGTTTGTCACAACCCTCGTATATATGTTTTTCTTTAATTTTTTTATTAATAAAACGTGTTCTTTTCATGAATCCATAATCCTTATCTTATTACAATTGTTAACCTTTTAGTTTCGTTCTATTTAGAGCAAAATACAAGATTTTTAGATTTTTTTAGAACAAACACAGCCTAGGTTTTTATATATTTAGGTATGACCTAAATATATCAATACTATTGCAGTTAGTCCTATACATTCCAGGAGTTTCTGCATTTGTCTTCGCTCTCATTATGGCAGTGTAAAATGCTAGAATAGTATTATACGTCCTGAAAGCTAATGACTGAACATCATAAAGATATTAGTAAACGACCCAATTTAGTTAATATTTGATCAGATTTTTATTCTTTTTTTATAAATGTTGTTTAAGTCTTTTATAATTTCCAATTTTGTATTATATTCCCTTGTCTATTCTACTGCAATTTATCAATTATAGATTACTCGTATTGATCATATTTGTTTTCTGCTTCCTATCTGCAATTTAAAGGTATAGCATATTTCATATATAAGATACTTATGAAGCTAGATATTTAGGGTAGTACTACTATCTATTGAAGAATTAGTTTGGGTTGGTTTCTGAAAACTCTAAACGAAAGTTTGCTATGATCATAAATACATGTTAGAACTAAAATATTAATTTGATACATTTATTCAAGTGCACTGTTAAAACTAAGTGTTTGTGTTGAAACTTGTACTGGGTCGTTTTGACCGGTACATTTCGTTTTTTCCGTCGTGGTCTGCCAGGCTGCCTGAGACCGCTTGTGCCCGGCGATTCGCTTTACTTTGGTGGCCGTTGACTCGGACTCGGTCGTTCCGTGTTCCAGCTCAGGTTGTCAGGTTGGCCGTTTTTTGTCTTGTGCTGCCTGCCGAAATAGACATGTTTGGCTAGAGACTCCAAAACGTAAGTGTTCATTTGGTAATTTCTAATATCTAATCACCCTTTTGGTGAAAAAAACTTTGTTTAAATAATATTCTGGTTTATTTGTCATTTTCAGGGCATTGTTAAATTTGTATTGTCTAGATATTGGTTAACCTAGGTTCGAGCCACTTGCTCAATGTTATCTTTTTAACATTAATTGCTTTTCATATCTGGTTTTATATTTAATAGTAGTTCTGTATAATGTTTTGTTGAGCCTTTTTTTCAGTTGGAGTTACCGATTTACCATATTTTTGTTCATTGACAATAACCTAGCCTATATGTGTAGTATTTTTATTGTTGTGGCTGGACTGTTTTTAATGTGCTGTGGTGTTGCTTGCAGTCCAGGGTCCTTGAGCAGGACGTTTCAACCCTCAGCCTGTCGTCCGGGCAAAGTTCTACCTATCATACTGCGAGCCTGGCCTGGGGACCATGTGATTGAGCAAGTTTTGCCCCGTGCTGCCCTCTCTACATCTTTGGGTGGGATTCTTCAGTCCTCAGGTCAGTGCGTTCCATGTTTTTCCCGGCGGCTGAGCTGGGGGTGGTTACCTATTTGAAGTAAATAAAAACCAGAGAAAAAAAAGCAAAATACATCAAAGGGAAAGTGTAAAGAAAAAAATTGTGATGAACAATGGATTATTAGGCCTAGGAACTGGCCATAAACATGTACAGTGTTGGCAGGAAACACAGCCATGGGGTTTCACATTTTTTATTTATTTTTTTTTAATTGAAAAAGAAGGGTTTTTAAAATATAAAAAAAATTGTATTAATATTTATTATTGTTGTTAATCTTTAGTTTATTTTATTGTTATAGTTATTCACATTTTTATATTTTGTTAGGCCCTACTGTTAAACTATAGTATTCTTTATCTTTATGTTTAGGCCTAGTGATGGTTATTTATATTTTTTCGTTGTGTATTAGGGGTGTTTTGGAAGGGACTTTTTACTAGAACGGTACCGTGTTATATGTTTTTTTGAAGTGTGTAATTTTTAAACTTTCACCAAAAGGGGATTATTGTACTTTTGCTTAACTTCTTATTCGGAGCTGCCCAGGGATTCCGGCTTACTCCCTGGCCTCAGTGGAGTTAAGGGATGTGGGCTAAATTGCCGGGGGTTATTTGGGGTTATCAAAATTGGTTCTAAATCTGTCACTTTTAAATTGTTAATAAGTTTTTCTTACGTTTTGGGGGTCTCAGGCTAGGCTGCAGATAGGCCATGTAGTTGTTAATTGTTAATTTTGCTATTTGTAGCGTTAAGTGTTTTTGTGGTTTTTGTATTATCTTGGTTATTTTAGTGTTTCTTGTAGTTATTTAACTGCGAATAAATATTGTGGCCTTCTGCCTGTCAGTTTTTGATCATTTGTTTTTTTGCTGGTAATAAATTAGTTTTGCTCAGCTGCCGAGTGTTATTTTGACCCTCCAACTGCCACCCGTGATTCCATCGCTTGGCTTGTTTTGAGCCATTTTGAGTTTTGAGTTGGCACGCTTTCCAGCTTTGGTGGGGGGGATGGGTCTCAAACCTTAGTACATTTCACTATGATCTTTATCATTTTATGGGTTTTCATCAAATAAAATCAGTATGTCATCGACATAAAGGGGATAAAATATGATATCATGTTTTTTTTCTTGATTGGTAGATAAAATTTGGATATTTTCAGTGCTTTATGCATTTTTAGGAAATCTCAAAATAATATTTACCTGTCATAAAGTGTCCAATGCTAACAAAACCCTTTTAAACAACTTTTCTTTTTCAACTGATCTAAAATGTAGTCTGATGAAGCTGTAAATACACGTTGGATAAAATGGTTAAGAGTGAGATAGATAAGCTAAAGTTTTTTTAATTAAATGTATTATTGAAACGGAAGTAATTTCGTTTAAGGATAATTTTTATGAAATTAGTAGAACGATTTACTAATATATTTTTAAATGGTTGCTCTAAAAGTTATTTTATTTATTTATTTATTATTTTTTATTTTTATTTATTTTTTTCTGTGTCAAACACTTC
>JAQJVL010010355.1:2500-12641 GCA_035578905.1 Stictocephala bisonia
ATCAATTCCCTGAGACAAAGTTTTATTGGCTTCTAAAGATCATAAAATATAATTACTTACCCAAGTTGAGATCTTCAGATAAGACATAATACTGTTACAAGCGTACTTAAAACTTTAAATCCCTTCAAATTGATCAATAAATAACTTTAAATCACTGCACATACTTACGCATTAAAAGTATTGTATCGTAGTTGTACATCTCATAAGCAATACCACGTGACCCTAGAAGCCAGGAAACCGGTTTTTAGTAATAAAAGTATAAAGTTGATTTACAGTGAAAATTATTTAAAATTCAGGTACTTTTCTGTTCCAACTAGGGTAAATATTATATTAAAAATTAAGAATGCATATGTCATAACGCACAATTGAATGAGGAAAACAACGGTGTAATACGATTTTTCAAACACCTCTTAGTTTCTTAGTAAACAATCTTTAAACTAGGATACACATAATGTCTGCGCCGACATTGTGTCATCACATGGGGAATTTTAGCCCGTAAATTGAAGTAGTATACATGCTGGAAGCGATATCACTACAGGCAAATATACAAAGATTACCGTCTGAAGACATTCCTTGTTACCACCGTATTCCCAACCACACAGAGCAGAAGTCCAGGCGATATATCACGGGATATAGTCCCTAATGAGGATTGTGGTCCGACTAACCCCGTTGCTTATTGCCGCGGTGGCCCACCTCTCATAAACTACCACGGAACTCAAGCCACTTTCTACCTACCCCTTTAATGAAACCTTGTTTTTTAACTCTTTTGTAACCTTTTAATAAAGAACATAAATTATATACGCTTTATTTCAGTCTGTAATCTAAACAATAAAGTAAATTCTGTTAAACTGGGAGCATATTTCTTTTACTAAAACCATTGATTATATAAACCTACAATAGATAAACCATCTAATAGGAATATTTGTGGCAGTAATTTCGTTAGTTTGTGTGGCCCGCAACCACAGCTGGTTTAAACTGCATTACATTTACATGGGACTACACTAGCGCTCCACAATGGACCACAAAAACAGCTGATATTTTGAGACTCAAAATTTAACACTGGATGGGAAATCTATTTGTGTATAAAATAGATAAATAAATTGTGTATAAATAAAATGGCTTTCCACCGATATATATATATATATATATATATATATATATGAATCCTTTTATATATTAGGTATGTGAATATATAAAATAGCGTCAAAAGTATGTAAGTAACTTTAGTTGTTTTTAATCCCCAAGCCATATATAAATAGGACGTGAATCGGCCGACACAACTGTATTGAAAACTAGTAACTATATAATGAAGGCGCTACCATAGAAGGATTTTCACTTTTTTACAACGCATTTTTCCTATCATTCCAAATATCGGTCTAATATTTTACGCTTACTTCAACAAAACACAAACATCAATATTTAAATCCTGAATGTTCTGTTGCATTAGACATACAATTTTCACAGTATTCTTGTTAGCGTTACATATAGCAATAGATAATGGCCTATAGAATTAATTAAGGAAGACACTTTTGAAATTATGGTAAAGTAGTTTTAAAAATTACACTACATAATAGAAAATTGGTGCTACATAACAGAAAATTTAAACTCTAGGTATGTGTATATATTAATATTATTATCATTATTATATTATACAGTTTGTACATGCAGTAAACCTGAGTTAGATATTATACAGCAACTTTTAAAGTAATATAATTGATATGTTTTTCTGTTACAGAACATGTAATTTAATTACCTTTTCATAATTAGAAAATTTGTCTTCTTTATCACTATTAAAATTAATTTTCAAAACAATTGTACCTTAAAACGAAACCTTAATGAATTTTATTTATAACACGTCTAGATGCGCACTCGGCGTCGAATTTTTTGTTTTCTATTTTTAAATTACAATCATTATAATACTAATGACTTGAGGATGGAGGTATGGACAACCCAATTGATAATGTTTTTCATTACAACAATTGCTGTTAGTATAGGAAAATAATGTAAATATTTATAATGTAAATATTTATATTTTTACATTCATTATCAACTATTTACTATGATTCATTAATTATATCACAAACAATGTAAATAAATAAGTTAAAAAGGATGGGTGTGAAAACATAATACTGTGTAAATATTTGTTGTCACAGGGACCTTACAAAGCTGATAAATACGTTTACTGTTTTACAGACTCTTCAAAGGATATTGTTCCATTTTGCGAAATTATTTGAACAGATACAGCTTACACGCTATATATACGCAGTGCAGATAGTATGTACGCACTTTAAACCCCATTTATATAATGGAAATACATCATATTATTAAGTATATATTAATTAATAATCACAGCCTCACATTACATCAATGTACACCTGTTTTATTAGTAAATTTTTTCTTTTCCATATAATAACTAACGTGTTTATCACTTGACATTTAATTTTTCATGATGAAACAATAAGTATACACGTAGAGGTAAAATTATTATATAATACTAGTTAAATATGAGAAGAGTGATAATTGGTGGGAGCTTTGAGGTAGATAAATTAATGTCTCTCTTAATTAAATTCCATTAAGAACAACTCTCCATAACTTGGCCACACCAAGGTCTTTTGACTTATAGCAAACTACGTTGATCATATGATACAAATATGTTAAACTCTTCAAAATCTCTTGGACACAACAAATAGTTCTCTCAGAGATTCGTTTTCAAAATTAAGAAGGAGATAAAAGCTGTTTATTATTATAATAAATAAATATTAACCTCAAAGAAAAATTATTTTCATTGATTTTACATTTTGTCTGTTAATTATTAACACTGTCTAAGGTGTAGTCGTCCTTAGTTTGTAACAATGACTATATTCACTCATCCAAACTCACTAATTCATTTGAAATACATATATAAGCTCTTGACGATCGGCGTCTTAAGTATAGATAAATACAAATTCAATGATAATTTTCAAACCTCCTAAACACGTTAAAGCAATCTAACTAAGTTGGAAACAACTTATTCTTGTATACGTATACTTTTATTGAACAGTAAACAATGGTTTATTCGTAACACCAAGACTAGTGTAAATCATTGCTTTATTTACCTTATAAAACCTACACAAGACAAGTACTTGTTGGCTCTACATAGAGGTATAAAACTTCACGTCCTATTTCAACAAGAACATGAGATACACTCTTCTTAAAATTCAAGATGTCACATTTAACCAGAGGCAAAAGGCACCAAATGGTCATGACGCTTCTTACCTCTGTGTATGTCATGTTGCTACTGGAGTGAATATACTAGACATAGTGCTCTTTATGTTAGCTGTTTGTTTATTGTAATGCTATCAATTTTGAGGTTAGGATGTTATTGCTACGTAGGCTTTCTAGTGGAATCCTTAAGGTTTTGAATTTATGTTTAAAGTAGAGTAATAAACTTTATAATGTTCACGTGGTCCCACCTTACGGGAATTGGTATTATATGAACAAAGAAACATTGAAAACAGGTAATAATAGTATTTTATCACAGTTAATTAAAAAATAACCTATTTGTAGGTTAACTTTAAGTTATAAAAAACTTTCCTCTGTTGGCTTTCAGAAGGAATTTTTTATTTGCACTTTCAGTGTGTATGCTGACAGTACTCAAACTTCGTATAACTAAAGTCACCTTGCCCGACATATAAGTACTGTATGTATCTAAGCCTTGTTATTCATGCATCTGTATTCCAGTGTTGGACGTATATGGCACTTTTATAAAAGGAAACTACTGACTTCTTTGGGAAAAATGTAGATGTGCAGATTCCTTTAAATTACCTAAACACACAGCTAAAAATTCATATGTAAAGGAAGACAAGTTTGTTGTTACAACAGAAAAAACTTTCAGCCATTAAGTGAAGAACTTTCTGCTGCTTTGCTGTTAAATGATAAACATCATACGATGGTCACCACCAAAGCCCACATACATCGAGAGAATAGTAGTACACCTGTGCTTATCCCGAGGAATCAGGCACCCTCAGCGCCCCGGAGTCGATTGACAGGGACGCAAAACAAAATTATGGTTTTTGCGGACAGCCAAGCTAGAAACCTTTCCCAGCATCTGCATCTCCTGAATATCTCCAACGAATACAACATCACTGTGTATACAAAACCTGGAGCCAAACTGAAAAGAATAATTAATGACAGCAAACACTTAATAAGAGATCTAACTACAAAGGACTATGTGATACTGTTAGCTGGAACAAATGACATGCATAAAGGAGAACCCCGACAGATGACAACCATTCAGGGAATAAACAGCTTGCTCTCGTTAGACGTTGAAACCAATGTAATCATTAATAGCATTCCCTTAAGATACGACACTCAACCTGTCAATGACAACATCTGCTTTGTAAATGCGTGCTTAGAAAAGAAAATTAAACTATATAACGGAAAGCTCAAACTGATATTCCAGGACATAAATTGTTTCCTTCAGAGAAAACACTACACCACGCACGGGCTCCATTTTAACAAGCAAGGGAAGCGCTGTCTAGCTAGGGCTATGTGTGATATTATATATCAACAGACCGCTGCGTCCATGAATGACCATCCAGCCAAAGACAAAACTACGAGTCCACAGCAACGGACAGTCGCAACCCTACCAAGTCCTATACTACCATCAATAAGACTCGACCAGACTCCCACTACAGCCAAGATGACTATGGCGCATGTGAACTCACCACCTGCTGTAACAACCTACGACCTGACTGTCTCATCCAATGCTGGACCATCAACACCATCCCTGGACTCTATCAAAGACTTTCCACCATTGCCAGTACCCAAAGCAAGTGTTGTAAATAGGACACTTTTTAATTTGATAAATGGAGAATGTGCTAATGATAGTATAAGTAAGCACTCCCTTGCAAACTTAGTTAATAATTCAATTACTGTGTATGACACTGAATCACAAAATGAGATAAATGTAAATAACGATTTTTTTTAGACATAACAACACCGCAAACATAGAAAAAACAAAGAATACTAAAAACAACACACAGAAAAAAACAAAAATTCATGTATTTTGCATTGTAATGTTAACAGCATTAAGTATAAAATAACAGAGTTAAACGCACAAATTGCTACACTCCCTAGAGGCTATTTTGTTTTAAGAAAACGTTATTCTGACAAACAACCAGTTTTAATATCTACTTTTATGTACCTTCAAGTTCGTCAAATTACAGTTGGGAAGTTGTTTTTTTTAAAGAGTCTTTCGATGGCAAGTCCAGATAACTTAATATGATTACACCCAGAAGGTAACAAGAGATTACGTGGCCATCTCTAGAGACCCGTTAGATATTACCAAAACAAAAGCACGATTACTTGATATATTTGATACCCTCGACACTTAGTGTATGTGTCTCGAGTATATCTTAGTGTATGGCACTTTTTATGTGTATCATTAAGCTAATTAATTGTCTTTTAACATTAAAACACATTTAATACATTAATAGTTGTTTTTAAAATGAAACTCTTTCAACATTTGAGTATTGAAATACCTGTGTCCCAAGAGTTAATAAGCACTCTGTTAAATATTAAAAAATAAAGTTCTTTTAAATATATTTTTACACAAAAATTGTTTATTTTTTCAAACTAGCATTAGATATTGCAAAATATAAGATATAAAGAAACAAATACTTAAATTTGGTAGATGAACTTAGCATTTATGTGAGTGCATTATAATAAAGAAACAACAACAAATGTAAAAACAGCTCAGTAATAAATTTCAAATAGTACACTTTACCTATGGTATACACATCTTAGTAAATTCGTTATGTATGAAAATCACTTGTTTTGTATTTCTGCGTGTGATATGATAATTAATAAACTATTTATTTACCATCACTGATAGTAACAACCTTACTCCTAACCAATTTGTCACGTGATTAATTGTTGTTTAGTATATTAAATTATCTTAAAACGTTTTGAACGCAGTAATAATACATTCATGACGTAACCTTATCTAATTTTAGTATATAATTTCACAAGAACTTCCTCTTACTGAAAACATAAATATTTAATGTAATATTGCAAGTAAAAAAACACGACGACATTTTATTTATGAATTAGCCTCAGAAATGTTGCGTGCTGTGCGAGTGTCTGGTTGCTGATGTAAGGGCTACAGTGTAAGTGGGTAATAAATCAGCAGTTCAATGCTGCTGTCTCCATCGGTAATATTTACAGGCTCCAAAGGGGAGAGACGGCGCTTTGATCGTGCTTTCAGATACATCAACTTTACTCTACTCAGTTCTTTAAATAAAAACAACAAGATTAAGATAACAATACTGTTTTCACACACTGCGTACACGAATAGTGGTAATGACCCCCATACCTACCCTTACACGTACAGTGGTATTGACCCCCATACCTACCCTTACACGTACAGTGGTAATGACCCCATACCTACCCTTACACGTACAGTGGTAATGTACCGGGTCTTTTGACCGGTACATTTCGTTTTTTTGTCGTTGGCTGCCGGGCTGCCTGAGATCGCTCATGCCCTGCGTTTCGCGTAGTTGGTGGCTGTTGGCCCGGATCCGTTCGTTCCGTGTTCCAGCCTTTGTCTGTCAGGTTGGCCATCTTCTAGATTGTTCTAGTAGTGCTAGTTGTGTCTCGGCGGCCGAACCTCCTTAATATGATCGGCTAAGGCTCCTAAAACTCCAGGGTCCTTGAGTAGGACGTTTCTACCCTCAGCCTGTCGTCCGGGGAAAGTTCAACCATCTACACTGCCCGCCTGGCCTGAGGACCATGTTGAAGCATAGAGTCGCCCGCTACCTTCTCTACATCTTTGGGGTAGAAGTCTTCTGTCCTCAGGTCAGTGTGTTCCAGTTTTGTTCCCGGCGGCTGAGCTGGGGGTTTTGGGGCAGATTTATATTTATAAAAAAAAAAAGGAAGAAAAAATGTTTGTGGAACAATTTAATGTGGCCTAGGCCTAAAGTGAACGGACCAAAGTGATTTATGCAACACAGCCATGGGGACCTATATGTGTATTTTATTTATTTTAAAGGGGAAAAAAATACAAACAAAAGGAACTTTTGATGTTCATATTTATTTATATTTATATTTCTTGTTATTTAGTTTAATTAGTTTATTTTGTTGTTAGATATTTTAGAGTTTATATTTGTTAGGTCCCTATTGTTAAATTGTGTTGTTATTTATTTTTATGCTTTAGGCCTAGGGATTTAGTTATTTATTTATTTATTTCGTGTTTGGTATTATTGATGTCAGGGGATAATAGAATGGTACCGTGTTAGATTTTCTTTTTAATTGTTTAATTTTTAAACTCACCAAAAGGGGATTATTGTACTTTTACGTAACTTCTTATTCGGAGCTGCCCAGGGATTCCGGCTTACTCCCTGGCCTCGGTGTAATCAAGGGATGTGTGGGCTAAATTGCCGGTTTAAGTGTTGTGATCCAAAGGTTCTAAATTTTCACTTTTATGTGGGCATTAAATTTATCTTACGTTTTGGGGGTCTCCGGCTAAACTGCAGATAGGCCATGTAGTTGTTAATTGGTAATTTTGGTATTTGTTGAGTTTGTTGTTTTTTGTAGCTTTTGTGTCTTATCTTGTTAATTTTAGTGTTTATTGTTATTTATTGAAGTGCGAATTGATATTGTGGCCTTCTGCCATTTTTTTTTTTTTGTTCGGTTAACTTTTGTTCTCTTTGGTAATAAACTAGTTTTGCTCAGCTGCCGAGTTTTATTTTGACCCTCCAACTGCCACCCGTGATCCCATCGCTCGACTTGTTTTGAGCCATCCCCCGGTTGGCACGCTTACCAGCTTTGGTGGGGGGGGATGGGTCATGGGTCTCAATTGGTAGCAGAGCATGGTTGCCTAAAAAAAAAAAAAAAAAAAAAAAAAAAAAAAAAAAAAAAAAAAAAAAAAAAAAAAAAATTCCTCTTGGTTGTTGACGGTGGGTGTTTGCCAGTTAGTAGGCCATGGTTGGCCGACCTACCGCCAAGGTGTCTTGGTATTGTATGGAAAAAAAAAGGAAACAAATAAATAATTATTTAAAAACAAAAAACAATTAGAAAACCAAATAAATAATTTAACTTATATATTAAAAAAAAAAAAAAAAAAAAAAACTAGCCAATCCGCTTGGTTACTGTTTTGAATGGGTTTCATGGGTGGATTGGAGTGGTCGGCAGTGGCTCGGTAGGCTGAGGGTTTTGTTCGTCTTGGACCCTGGAGTTGTCGTTTTTTGTGTATATTGTTGCGAATTGTTGTGGTAGAGATGGCCTATCTGCAGAATGTTGCCCTCCTGGTGAAGGAGGAGTTGATATTTGAGTTGAGGTCGCGTGGTGTGACTCCGGAGGGTGATGTTCTGAATCTCCGGAGGTTGCTATGGGAGCAGTTGTCCGCGGGTACGGCGGTGGATTGGTCTGATCTACTGGAGGTTGGTGATGAGTTGTCTGTTTGTAAACGTAAGGTGGAAGATTGGGAAGGGGTTTTGGAAGATCTGCAGTTTGAACCTCCAGTAGGTCGTGACCGGGCCTGCCGTCTTGCACGTTAGGGGCATCTGCTTGCCCGTTTAAGGCTGGTCAACCGAGCGCCGGGGTTGGAACCGTCGGATAGGGCGTGGATCTTGGAGAGTGTGTCTAGGCTGGATGAGATTTTTCAGGCACTCTCCGGTTCCACGACTCCTAAGGGTCTGGGTCAGCGGCCTACTTTCGCGCTTTCACCTAATGTGTCGAGGCCGCAGGCTGAGACAACGGCTCTCACGGTGCCTGAGGTTCCTTCTGAGCCTGCAGGCGTTTCTGTTGAGGTTGCTTGTGGTTCGGCTCCAGCTGCCGTTCCTTCTGCTTCTTTGGGTTCCCCTGCTCTTCTGCAGCTGAGCTACCACAAGCTACCTAACCCTCTCACGCCCATGATCCAGAATCTCCCTGTGATCGATGGGATGGATCCTGAGGAGCTTCTTACGTTCCTAGTGGCCTTTCTCAGACTTAGTGAGATGCCCGGCATGCAGGCTGGGGACTTGCTTCGTCTGGTTTTCCCGTATTGCAGAGGTCCCGTTGGGGAGTTGCTGAGTTCTGTCTTGGCCAGTGATGCCTCGGTGGACTCGTTCCACCGAGAGTTACTTTCTTCGTTTCTTCCCATTCGACTCAGGGAGAGGATGGTCATGGACAGATTTTATCGGTCGCAGGGTAGGGGCGAGTCTCTGGCAGCCTATGTCTCTTCAGTCAAGGAAGCTCGGCAAGCGTTGCGCCTCACACTTTCTGAAGCTGACACCGTTCGTGTCATCCTGGATGGCATTCCTCCCGAAGAACGGTGCAGATTGGTTTTTGCTGGTGTTCCTTCGACTTTTCGGGAGCTGCATCAGCTGTGCATTGTATCGCGCAGCGTGCAGTTCTCAGACCAGCAAGGGAGGGATTCTGAGAGTCATCGTGCTCTCCCCACCCGTCGACCGGCTATGTCTGTAGGTGTGAGTCAGCCAGTGGGGGGTCGTGGTTCTCGGCCTCCGGTTGTGTGTTTTGCTTGTGGCCAACCTGGTCACATTCGAAGTGACTGTCCACGTGCTCGAGGTCGTGGGGCGGGAAACGCTCAGCGCGGGGGGTTGCCTCCACAGTAGCTCCCCGCGTTGTTGCGAGTGACCGTGGCCATTTGCCTTTGACACGTGCCCATAGCAGGAGTGTTGGGGATTTTTCGGGCCTTGCTGGCATGGCTTCCCTGGGACTTAGTGCGGTCACCTCGGTGTGTCCTGGCGTTTTTGTATCTTTTGGTGGTACTGTGTGTCGAGCCCTTCTTGATTCTGGTTCGGCATGCAGTATCATCAGCCTTTCTCTTTTTGAGTCCCTTGACGCCTTAGGACTTGTCAGGCACACCGAGCCTTCTTCTATTACGTGCTGGACGGCATCCCAAACTCCTCTACCCATACTTCTAAAGGCGTCATTACATTTTAAAATTGAAGGATTTTCCTGGAGGTGGGGTTTTCTTGTTGCCAAGGACCTGGCGGTTTCTTGTATCCTAGGGGCAGACTTTATCTCTAAAAGTGGTATGGTGCTTGACCTCCAGAAGCGCCAGATGTTTTTCAAGTTCAATCGGCGAGTTTTGGTGCCTCTAGTAGGTGATACTGACTGCCCTCCTGCAGTCAGAGAGGTGGGTTGTGGGAAAAACCAA
>JAQJVL010010356.1:0-12648 GCA_035578905.1 Stictocephala bisonia
AAATTACAGATTACTCTAAGATACATGGATACTGGACACAGTTTTAAAACACTTCAGAATCTGTTTCGCGTCCCTAATGATACAATTGCATCGAAAGTAAACATTGTCATGTCAAATAAAAAATGTTGTAAGTCATAAATAACCTCGTATGTTTCGAACTTCAATTATATTTCTTTTTCTGTATAAATCGACTTTTTCCACAGGAGAAAATTACCAATCATAAAAATAAATCATATTTTGAATAGTTTGGTGTTGAGAAACTGCTAATTACGAAAAATAGTTTACTACTTAACAAATTTTAGGACTACTTCCTGACACCACTTTCCTTAAGAAATTATCAGCTGCAGAAAACCATGCCAAGTTAGGTTTGTGTATGTCCTCTGTTCCAGGTCCACTTTTCATTGACATTTTTATTTTATTAAGTGCAAATCTATACGAATCCTTAATTGATTTTGTTTGGTTTTTAAATATTGATGGGAATATTTCCAAAACTTTCTGCTTCAAGTTCGGTTGCCAGTTTCTTTAATGCTTGTTCAACTTTCTTCAAAGCTTGCCTTTTGTCACGTTTTTAATAATCTGCCACATATACATCACACAAGCATGTACAAGATTGTAAATGCCAGGGAAGGATGCGATTTGGTCAGTATTCCACTACAATTCAGACATTTTCATTCACAATAATTTAACCAAGTGTAAAATAATCTGAGCTAGAATCAGCACAACCCTATCCCAGCCAGCCTTGGAAGGACGCTCGTGGCGAAAGTAACGTGAATTGAAACGTGGGAGGGGGTTGGCGATATTAAACTGTTCAAACCCTCCAGCAGCTAAATTCTCCAGCGCGCAAGAGAGCTACCATCCGCTGGAAGAGCAGTCACACGACACTGTTTCACTTATTTTACTAGCTGCTGACAAGCAGCTAGTAATCCAGCTCCGTGTGAACGAGGCTTTAGGCTGGACTGTGGCGTCTGGTTCGAGATTATAATCCCATCTCGGCGGATGGTTGGTATTTTAGTCACAGGGCCGCATTTAGCTTCATGACACCCTTAGGGCGGCCAGGTTCCGCCGCCCCCCCCCCCCATCTCCAACAACTCATTACGTTTGTCTCCTACGTACAATTTTGGTAATATGATATACGTAGAATAGGAACCGTTTGAATAAATTATCGAGTAAAAATATAAGTTTATTTTGAAAATGAATCATTTGAACTACTATTTTTAAATTGTTTTCTCTATATCTGTATCACAATTTTTATTGTAGAACTATTAGCGGTAAAGTTTATGTTTTCCCTTTTATCGAACTTCCAGAGGAACAATTTACTTATTTTATAATTACAACATTTGAAATAGGTAAATAATATGATTTGTTGTCTATATTATCATAAAATACTCAACTCCTAATAAAAGGGATCAATTAAAAATGGTTAACATACGATAAAAATTGTTGTGTATTTGTATTTTTACAATTTTTTTACATGACATTTAGTATCTAATGAATAGAAGTAGGAAATAAGTCCTTCTTTATTTCTTCAATCTCTATCTAAAATACTTTCCTTCAAGCCTTCTTCTTAGCAAAGTCTTATATCACTGTGCTGTAATCTATCTTTGCGGTAATTTCAGATTCTATACACAAAATAGACAAAGCGTTGTAGCCAAAATCGAAAGGCAAATTCGTTAACACTATGTCAATATTCGGGTAGATATCTTGAAGAGAATGGTACCTGAGGTAAGTTGCAATGCCTATCAACAGTATCTTCAAACTTCTCACCAGATAGTATGCTTGAAAATGGCAGCACTCATCGATGAAGTCGTCTCCAAGATCATTTCGGTAAGTTTCTAAGAGATTTTGAGCTTTCGATCTCAAAATACTTTCTTCTACTTTTCCTGGAGATTTTACGATTTGTGTCAGGAAATTAAATCTATCTTGGTACTCATTGAATGACATATCTTCTTTTAAATTCAACTATGAACTGATCAATTATGACTAAAAAGGAATTGATTTAAAAATATTCTCTGCCATCAAGATTTTCAGCTTCTCCGTCATCGTATCTTTTGTTTCTTTTGAGAATCCTTTTACAGTCTTTTTCGTAACTTTTATTTTCAACAATTTTAAGAGCAAGTGATTCATAACAATAATTTCTTTGAGAAGAGAAATATTCTACTAGGTACACAAACAGTTCTGTAACAGTTAGAACATCTATTGTCTGAGACTGTATTTTATTATTATTATTTTTTTTTTATATACTCTATTAAGGTGATATAAAATTGTGCTCCAAAAGAAAACCATAAACGCTGTCTCAAATCTTTTAAATTTTTTAACAATACCTACAGCTTCACATCGTGTGGTGGCTTTTTCTGTGGAGTCATTCTGTATTGAAGTTAAAACTGATAAAATTCATTCCATGACTCTCTAAGGCCTTGGCAAGCATCGTCCCTGGCCGACCACCGAGTAGTTGATAGCTTTTTTAATGTTTTTTCCTTTATCGATCTCGGATATCAAACGTTCCAATATTTTTGTCGAGCATGTAAAAAACATGGTATAGCTCTTGAAGGATCATAAAAAAATTACTAGCTTCACTACACAACTCTGCTGCTGATGTCCCAACTAAATTTAATGAATGAGCTGCACATGACATAAAAATTGCCAAAGTGGCAAGCTCCTTTATTTTAGCTTGCAAGCCATTATCGAGTTTAGCCATATTCGACGCATTGTCGTAGGACTACCCTCGACAGTCAGTGATATTAATATTAAAACTATTCAATTCTTTTAGTACAGCATTGAACATTTGTTCTGCTTTGTTTCCAATTGAGGGGATAAATGTGAAAAATCGTTCACATGGAGAACCATCAGGTAGAACATATCTGAAAACGTGTTGGCTGGTCAATGTGAGATACATAAGGAGTAGAGTCAACTACAATACTAAAATACTTGGCTTGTTTTAACTTCTCACATATTTTACTCTTCACTCTCTCAGCCTTTGTTTGTATTATTACATCATGTATAATAATAGATGATAAGTAATTTGTGTGACCAAAGCCAGGATTTCCATGTCTTGAAATATGTTTTGCCAAGAAAGGGCCATACACACGCCCAGCCGCCAACCAACCAGTGATCTCAGATTGAGGACCATGAGACCGGGACCTCTGACACTGGTATACAAGTATCATCAAACTGGAAGTGCAGCTGGACTCCAGGTAGCTAAATGGCGTTTAGCTGCACTCCCAGTTTGATAATAATAATACTATAGTATGTTTGATATACCATACACCGAGACACTGCATTAGGTTTAATAAATGAAATATATATTTATGATAACCCCAGTAGCGTGTGATTGCTAAAGTGTTATGCAGCTTATCATAGTGTTAATTTTTACATTTTCGGTTTTTTCTGTTGACATTTTACATTTATAAATATATTTTTATATCAATGTTATATGAAAATTTGCCGCCCTAAGCCACGGCCTACTCGGCCTTATGGGAAATACGGCCCTGTTTAGTCATTTTATAAAGTTCACGTATAGGCCTGCAGGCCCTTGTGAGCTAGCAAGTGATATTTTTTTTAACGTAATTTAAAGAATGTTTTATCTTCACAGCCTTGAAATACAGTTGAGAAACATTTCAACAGATTTTTAGTAAAAACTATTGTGAGTAACTGATACCTGAAGAAATGTGTAATAGATATGCAAACATTTATTTTGTGCTCCTACAAACCTTTAAATCTTACCCCTCCACCAACTAACTGTCCAGATTGCGACACCCAGTCAGTGTGACATGACAACCTTTCAAGCTTCAGAGAGACTACATCTGAAGCCACTGAGTTTAAACATAAAATTTATTATAGCCTAACTAAGAGTGAACAGAGATTCTTTTCAGTTTCTAAGGCCATCTTGACTTGCTTCTTAAACTTACTGGAACATCAAAAAAATCTAAACATTCAGTATAATTATTAGCAATACCTAGGCTTCTAACTACAAGATCAAAGGCATCTTTATGGGAGCCGCAAACAGTCTGCTCCTTCTAAAGGTATATTCTGGGGTTGACGGAGAGACCAATCCTATTTACCAAGATGCTGTAGCCATACAAGACTCTATGAAAGAACAACAGGTCAGCCACAGTATGTTAGCTGAGGTATTTAAAAACTCAAAGTTGTTAACAAATTTCAACGGTGTCCAAAGATAAAAAAAGTTAAGCGATCTTTGTTTCCAAAAATAGGCTGTCCAACTTTGAAAACATCAGCAAACAACTGAATGTTACAGTTAAAGACAAAAGTAATATAATTAACCCGGGATCACTCTCTTTACTGAAACTTCTGTAATCGCTTGCACGTTAGGGCACTCCTAACTTTTGACATCCTCTTACTATTCGAGGTATATGTTGTATATGCGTATAGGAAAGGACATAAAAAAATCGTTAACACATTTTAAATCACACAACATCATGTTTTATTGTAATTTTCACCTTATTAATTTACAAACACAACTTACAAACACCAAACTGACAGTTCCGCGACCACTCGCGTCGTTAGAACTGTTTTAACACTGGCAGTAACGTGAAAGCTCGCGCAGTTAGGAGGACTCTAACAAAGCGAAATCGCACCACTTCCCCCTACACTACCCCTCATCAACTACACTTATCTTCCCAACTACTCAGGCAGGTGGCTAGGATACTAAAGAACATTCTTAAACGCTCAAGTACATACAATCAAAATTCAAAAAATTGTCTTCAGAGGAACTAAAAATGTTAGGTTCAATCTAATAGCATGATTGATCGTGCTAATAAATATTGCTAAAAAATGCCTGAAGTTGGATCCATGTAGGACACCAGAACTGGCAATAAACTATCAGTAAGTTCTCTACTAAATTGAACACTGAACTTCCTTTCACAGAGGTAGAATTTTACTCAATATATAAGACCAGTAGACAGTACCGTTTAAAAGGATAACATTTTCTATCAAATAAGTGATAGAACAACTTATCTACTACATTCTGGAAAAGCAGATAAATGGATGTACCTGTTCTTGATGTTTTAGTGCGACTCATCCATGGTAAGAAAAGATGACAAATTAGTTACAACTAATCGGCTAGCTAAAAAATCTGTTGCTCTTGGTAATGAGTAAAAAGTTGTAAACAATTATATCGATGATTTAAAGAATAAGATCAATAACAGAGATAGGTCTGAAGTTCGAAGAGAAGATGGACCTTTTCTGGAATCAATGAAACAACTGCTGTGTATTCCAAATAAGATGGCGCAATGATTTTAGAAACATATATAATGATAAATCACAGTATTCTGTCGATTCATAACGCTATAAGTCTCTTCATGTCTTAGATGATAGATAGGATATCCTTTAATGTGATTCTAGGAACATCAATTTATAGTAATAAAACTTCATGAGAAAATGTATGTTTGATGTTCTTACCAACAAAAAGCAAACAAAATGCATTAGCGTTTTCAATAACATTATTTTAATAGTATCATCTAGAAAATCAAAAGGGTCCCAGTGATTTTTGTTTTATACTTTATCCTGATTTGACATCAACAGTCTAAGCTTGCACATTCTTATAATGGTTACTCTCATCTTTCACCTCCTTTCAACATAGTCAGTCTTATCAATAGACCGTTAATACTTTCTGTAAGCAGCTCACTTTCTTTATGGGACCAGCAAGTTCTGCTCTGAGAACTACTGAGGATAGCGGGAAGTATTAATTTTTTCAGTGGAAAGTTGCCCCTCATCGCCCAAACCATTGCTTAATTAAGAGACTCAATTGAGGAAACTAAATGGAGAGCAGTTGGACCCTACAAGACCAGTCAGTTGATGCCAGCTGAGAATACAAACCCAAATAATCTCCAGGTGATGGAAAATGGAAATACTTTTTACATCAAGTCTTTATAAAGTCACATCACAGAAGATAATTTTTATAGGTGGATGGTAGGTATCCATCCTTACCAATAAAATTTGTAACACTAATCTAATCAATGGTATAGACAAAACCCTTATTTACGTAGAATACATGTTTGATGTATTACTTCCTGTTATCCCTTACATACAATGTTAAGGATGACCCTATATCTGAACATAGTTGGACTCAGGCAATTTATAATAAAGAGGTGGCTGTCAACAAGCTTACAATTGGAGCAGGTGGTGGTGCCCTCCCAGTATGCTTCTATAAAATTGTATATGTAACAGAACATTTTGAACTTTTTAAAGTCTCAAGTTTTAGCACTTTAATATATCAAAATTTAGGCTTGAGATTCAAATACAAGAAAAAAAAGACAAACCAAAAAAATTTGCATTTATAAAATCTAAAATATTATTTTAAAATAAGTTTAGATATTAATATGTAAACAGACACTTATATGTGGAAACAATTCTTTTGCTTATAATGGAGAAAGATTACAATCATCTAAAATAGTACTTATGAGCTCTATGTTCCAAATAATGACACAGTATGGGTAGCTTTCTACATGACATTCATTTGTCTATACAGGGTGTCCCGTAAGTAACCAGCCAAACTTCTGGAGGTCATTCCTTGGGTTAAAACAAACAAAAAATTTCATATGTACAAATCGTCTATCTCGCTCCATTATCCGGCTGTCTGTCTGTATGTGTTTTTTACTAAAAACTTAATATCTCAAAGGTTATTTAAGATAAAACCATGAAAATTGGTATGAATGTTGATCTTTACAGTATCCATGTACTATTTAAATTTCATTTTTTTACAACAATCTTTCTCAAAATGGCAGCCATTTTAAATTTTTAAAGCCAAATATCTTAATAACCTTAAATTTTACTAAAAAATTGTAAATAACAAAAAAGTTTAAGAATTTATTTTTATAAATAATTATATAAAATGTGTTAAGATTGAATAACTATTAACTGAGAAATTACAATTTTTATTAAATAAAAATATGCTTGATATTAATAAAATTGGAAACTTTAGTTTTCAATTTTGATAAAAATTGTAATTTCTCAGTTAATAGTTGTTCAATCTTAAAACTTTTTACATAATTATTTATAGAAATAAATTCTTAAACTATTTTGTAACTTACAATTTTTTAGTAAAATTTAAGGTTATTAAGATATTTGGCTTTAAAAATTTAAAATGACGCCATTTTGAGAAAGATTGTTGTAAAAAAATGGAATTTAAATAGTACATGGATACTGTAAAGATCAACATTCATACAAATTTTCATGGTTTTATCTTAAATAACATTTGAGATATTAAGTTTTTAGTAAAAAACACATACAGACAGATAGCCGGATATTGGAGCGAGATAGACGATTTGTACACATGAAATTTTTTGTTTGTTTTAACCCAAGGAATGACCTCCAGAAGTTTGGCTGGTTACTTACGGGACACCCTGTATTAAACCTTGTAACAAAAAACAATACAGTATTTAAGAGCAAAGTGAATCATTCTTAACCGTTTACACTTCAGCTGTGGTATTACTCTCCTTAATAGATCAAATCTGGATAACACTTTATACAAAGATGATTTATTTTATTTATTTATTGTCGGCACTGGTGGTGCAGTGCTGTAACTCAGCTACTTGGGGACAAACTGCTTGGGAGATTGTAGGCGATAAGTTGGATGCTCGGTCCTCTTAATACCGACATGGGGTCCGCTCAAGGGTTGCTATCTGCGTGGACACTACTAGAGAAGTCTGGGGTGTCCATGTTGGGTGGTAATCAGTGTGCGGATGTTGTGCGGGGGAGTATCAGGCTTGTCAATTAGCTGAAAATCAGACCAGCACTACGTGGTTCGGATTCCACGTAAATCGGTAGGTCCCTTAGTTGCCCTGGCTGTTGGGCTATTAATAAATTGCCCTTTCTGAGGAAGAGTTGAAGTCAGTTAGTAACCAGACTACACTCATTCACAATCATCCTACACTATATCATCATTATATTTGCCTTAAAATACGCACAACGTTGTGTCGGCGTCTCATATGTAAGAATGTAAGAATATTTGATTTCTCAAAATAGATAATCATCAATATACAGACTTAAGAATTTACAAAACTAGTTGATTTGGATAATAATTTCTTTACTTACATAAATCATTTCCTGGAGTTTCTCAGCCATAATTATTTTTAAAAATCAATTTAATTTAATGTTTTTAATAGTTAAGATGTATTTACCTTAAATTTTAATTGTAATTGTGCCTCAAATTACTGTTATTAAATCATCTATGAATTTTTCTCAAAACAATCATGACTTTTAATCTTCATACAGAGTAATAAAATGAATATTAAATTACTAAACTTAAGCTCTTAGAAAAATTATGTAATATACATTATAGGATAGTATATTTTGATGTACCCATTAAAAAAAAAGATCATATTACAAATAAGTTAGGTATATCACAAAGTTATCTGGGCCAGAGAAATGCTAACTTAACTATTTTGATGAAAGTAATTAAGACTATATTACGATTAGTATTTAAATGTATATTTCACTTCTCTAATCAAACAATAAGTGTACCACGCACAAAAGCAATATATCAACAATCCTATGTCCAGCAATTGAAATCCTGCTCTTGCTATTCAGGATATCTAGGATAAAAATTAAGACTTGGCTTTTGAATTGTTTTATTATTTTTACTGTACTCAATAGTCATATGTATAGATGGATGAAACGTTTACATTCAAGTTTACAAATTTATAATAATACAGACAGGAGCCGCTCTAGAATAATTATTTTGGGTAGGTAAC
Source organism: Stictocephala bisonia (assembly GCA_035578905.1). NCBI lineage: Eukaryota > Metazoa > Arthropoda > Insecta > Hemiptera > Membracidae > Stictocephala > Stictocephala bisonia. The sequence goes on from JAQJVL010010356.1 coordinate 8,709, forward strand.
CTTCCGGGGGTTATGGAATATCCCCCAGCAAAAGGGAGGTTCGGCGACATCCCCCGAAAATTTATTGAGAAATGAGGTCTTCAGAACACAATTTTAAGCTATCTAAAAATCTTAAATTTAGAATGTAAAACTGGTACACACACACACACACACACACACACACACACACACACACACACACACACACACACACACACATATATATATATATATATATATATATATATATATATATATATATATATATATATATATATATATATATGTGTGTGTGTGTGTGTGTATATGTGTATTTTATAACCATTTTTAAAAATCCTTGCAAAACGGCTAAAAACGCCCTGCCACTGAGGTATTTTCAACCGCCACTAGGAGGGTTTTAAAACACGACTTTATACTATTAAGGCACTAATGCAAAACTAGCAAAAGGGATGACAATAAAACAATTACCAACTATAACCTATTTGTATTTGTTGTGAAAATTTTTACTGTGGTAATCATTGTAGTAACAAAAGTCTCATTTCAAACACGTAATTTATCACAAAAATACCTTAAAATAAAAAATATAAAAATTGAACTTGTTTTGTGAAATAAAGAATAACATAACTACAGTATTGTGCGAATTAATGTGAACAAACAGAAATAATTTGTAAATATGATTTATTTAGGACAAAGATACATTTAGGTACACTTACATGAGATAATTTCCATTAACTAGTATTTAATGTGTCCCCCTTTTACTTTTATGACTTCCTGGAGTCTTATTGGCATGGAATCCACAAGTTTTTTGAAATTGTTTGTGATGGCTTCATCTCTAAACCAAACCTGAATCACTGCTTCACCAGTTTTGTTTTTGTCGTACAGTCCAATTTTTGTAGCCTAGCCTTACATATTGCCCACAAATTTTCTATAGGATTAAGATCAGTTGAATTCCCAGGCCAATCAAGAAGGGTAATATTATTATCTGTAAAGTATTTCATCATAATCTTCGATACGTGGCACGGAGCCGAGTCTTGTTGAAAAATTGCGGTCCCTTCGGCCTGTACTTTATTAAGTTCTATAGCTAAGCGTTGCCCTAGCAATGCTTTGTATTTTTCACTATTCATCATACCTTCAATTGGAATAAATGTGCCAGTACCTGAGTATGAAAAACAGCCCCAGAACATTTTTTTGGGGGGATGTTTGACTGTTTGGTTAATATGGCTAGCAGAAAGTGACTCATTGGCTGCCTTACGAACGAACTTTGATCGCTGGCCCTGCACAACGAAGTGGGTCTCGTCAGAAAATAACACTTTTCTCCAATCTTCTGCACTCCAATGAGCATATTTATTTGCCCAATTCAGCCTTTTTTTCATCATAGGCACTGTCAGAAGTTGTTTTCTCTGTGGTCTCACGGCTCTTCTCCCTGCTTCTAAGAGACGTCTGCGTACTGTTGAGTCGTGAATTTTCACTCCAGCCTTTTCTAAATCTTGCTGAAGGTCATAGCTTGTTTTACTAGGATGAAATTTGCTATCTCGCAATAGAAAGGCTTCATCTCGAGGAGTAGTCTTCCGTTTTCTTCCACATTTTCCTTTCCGCTGCACTTCAACTGACCCTGTTTGCTTTTTTTGTTTGATGATTTTGTTTACTGCACCCAAACTTACACAACACTCCTTTGCAATGTCCCTCTGAGTCATTGGTGTATGCTCACTAAGTGTTATGACCTTTTCTCTTTTTCTAGGCGTGATATCCATATTAATAACAAATCAAACCAGAATGCACCATTTTCACAAAATCAACGAAAATAACACAAACTTGCATAAACATTAAAATATAACACTGTTATAGCAAAAAGCACGTGTTTACATCAATTTACTAATAAGGTTTTGAGGTTATGTTGTTTCCTGGACAAAACAGCTGATAGAATGGGCACAGCAGGTGTGCCAACTTATGAAAACTGAAATTTTGTCTCTGTTCACATTAATTCGCACAACACTGTAATTGGTTATAAAAAGAACATTTACTTTTTAAGTGTTAAAACATGTAAAATTCTTATCTCAAACAAATTTTACAAATACTCAAATCATGAAGTCTTGTAATTTTCTTAAGGAGTTCATTTTAATAACAACTGCAACCTTATGCTATTTTGAGTAGTAAACTCGTCAACTACTGCATCAGGGTTGCACAAGAGCTTATAACTTAGCTCCTTTTCTATTGAAATCACTCCTAAACCATGTAGCAGTAACCCTGTCATTGTTGATCTAATGTGGCTTTTAATATGCCTCATAGTCGAGAAACTTCTTTCTGCTGAAGCTGAACTTACTGGCATTACTAGAACAATTAAAACTATGTATTTTAGTTCAGTGTATGAAGATCAAACTTGCAGAGATTTTTCTAAAGTTTCTGCTTATTTTTACATTTAGAAAAGGTTGATTTTCCATTTATTAAATATGTATTATATAATAACATACAGAACCATAGTTCTTTTGAATTGAAAACTTCTTTAGCCGCGTCTGAGCGATTTTGTTGAGAATAAATCATAAGATTCGGGTGACCATCCTTATTATTGTCATCACGATTTCAGAACTAATATTGCAATTTTTAATATTTTAACCTTAATTTTTGGTAGGTAGCTTCCTACTCTGCCTACCCACTAAAGCCGCCACTCTGAATACAGATTAAATTTGGGGAACTAGGCCTAGGATTTCAGTAGTAATGAAAGGAAAGAAAAACAGCATACCTGGTAACTTGGTAGACTGGTACACTGTAGATACACAATCACATAACAAAGAATTGAATAGTGAATGAATAAAAGTATCAAATATTCAATTCTTTGTTATGTGATTTTGTCTCTATCTACAATGTACCAGTCTACCAAGTTTATCAGATATGCTGCTTTCCTTTCCTTTCATTACTACTGAAATTTATAATAATGTGTTCAGATTTAAGGTAAGGAATTAGACACATTAAATACAATATAATATATTACATCCAAACTGATTTTAACAAAAACAACACACAAACAGTATGTAAGGATTACCAACAGATTGTTTATCATTTTATATTTTTAAATGATTTGCCTTGATCATAATTTTAGAACCTCTAATTAATGTCTTTTATTTTTATATTTATTTTCAATTAATTTTGTTACATATGAAAACTATATTTGTTGCAGATTAAATTAATGCCAACAATTAAATAAAGTACTATTGCTTTATTATAACAATTGTTGTTCTAAGACATGATCAACAATTCAACTCAAGACATCTTTGTCGAATTAGTACAAACACATCTTAATATGAGCAATATTGAATATTATTAAAGAAGTTAATAAATTATAACTACTTGTTGAATAAATAGATAGTATAAAACTACTTATCACTAGTATAAACAAAACGATATTTTGTTGTAAATATTTAGTACGTGTTTCCATAATATGCATTTCTGGTTCCTTTTACCCCTCTGAAGACAAAGTATACAACTGTTATTGCAAACAGTGTCAGTAATACAGGATTAGTTTGCATTGTTATCACTCAATTTGCATTTCAAGCCATGATTACATAATCCTTTTTTGTCTGACAGTTTCTTTCTCAGTAAATTTTTACAGACCCTAACAATATAAATTAAGACCAAATGCTGGAAGAGTGGGTCATTTGTACACTAGAGAATGTAACATGGATGCACAGTCAACTCCTTCATGGATGCCAACTGATTAGGAACCTATCTCACACAGTGTGACACTCTGTTAAATGTACCCCCTTCCTGAATATCTGACCCTTGGAGTGGCTGCAGTATGAGTCGTCTACTTGGCATATTTTTGTACATTTTACTTTCTCCCATATGCGTTATCATAGAGAAGTATTGTGATCGTCCAAAGAATGTTTTTTAACAAGTTGGTCTAAAAATCCATTTTAGGGTCCCCTGAACCCAAAAAGTGTTTTTTTTTTTTTTTTTTAACAAAGTT